>NDGN011250171.1:0-12123 GCA_002564285.1 Tympanoctomys barrerae | reverse complement strand
ATATATATATATATATATATATATATATATATATATATATTATATACAGACACACACATTTAGTGCCTATTAACTTTATAAAATATTTGGTTTCAATGTAATATTTTCACATAGGCATTTGATCATATTTATCCCCTACACCCTGTTCTGCATTCCTTCCTTCCCTCCCTCCTATCTACTGAGTCTCCCTCTACTTTTATGCTGTCTTTCTTAGATTTCACATATTAGGGAAAGCACGTGATCCTCGCCTGAGTCTGGCTTATTTTGCGTAACACGATGATCTCAGGTTTCTTCCATTTTCTGTGCATGACACAATTTCCTTCCTTCTGGTTGAATGACCCCCATTGTGGGTTTATCTATTTTTTCCATTCATTCCTCTGTTGATGGGCACCCGTGCTGTCTAGCTCTTGTCTGTTGTGAACATTGCCACAATAAACATGGGTGTGCAGGTGTCCCCTTAATATTCTGGTTTTATTCCTTCAGCTGTTTCCAGGGGTGGTGTAGCTGGGTCACACCCTTTAGTTTTAGTTTTTGAGGAGCTTTAGTTTTTGAGGAGCCTCATACTGCCGTCCTCAGTGGCAGTGTCGTGGCATTCCCACTAGCAGGGTGAAGGTTTCCTTCTTGCCAGCATTGGTTACTTTCTATATTCTTGATGCTAGCCATTCTGACTTTGATGAGATGGAATCCTGAAATAGTTTTATTTCTTCCTAATGGCTAACGATGTTGAACTTTTTTTTCACATTTATTTATTGGTCATTTGTAGTTTTTCCTTTGAGAAGTGTCTGTTCATTTGCCATTTATTGATTTTGTTGTGATTTTTTTTTTTTTTTTACTTCTTTCTGTTTGGATATTAGACTTGTGTTAGAAGAGTATCTGGCCCAACTTTTCTCCTACCCTGTGGGCTGTACCTTCACTCTGTTGGTTGCTTCCCTTGCTATATAGAAACTCTAAGTTGATGTAGTACCATTTGATTCCTGACCTTATGTTCTGTGCTGTTTGAGTCCTATGTCAGCTATCTGTTCCTGTGCCTGTAGCTTCATGCATCTTCTTCATGTTTTCTTCTAGTAGTTTGAAATTTTTAGGTCTTATACTTAGGTTTTTTGGTGTGTTTTGAGTTGATTTTTGCATAGGATGAGCAATAGGACCTAGTTTAATCTTGTATGCATGGCATCCTCTTTTCCAGAGTTGCTTGTTAAAGAGGCTGCCTCTTCTCTAATGTGTTCTTTTGGTGCATTTGTCCAGAAACAGGAAGCTGTGGCTACCCAGATAGGTTCTTGCATCCTCTGTTGTTACATTGGCTCGCAGACATGCTTTTTGTGCCAGTGCCATGCTTTTTTTTTCCTCTAAAAGTGGCTTTGTAGTATAATTTGAAACTAGAAATTGTGACACCTCCTGCCTTTTATCCCTGCTCACAGTTGCTGTAGATCTTCTGTGTCTTTTGTATTTACATGTGAGTTAAGGATTGTTTTTTCTACTTCTGGGCAGGCTATCATAGAACTTTTGGTGGAGTTTGTGTTAACTCTGGCTCTCTCTTGATGGCTATTTTAACAATATTGTGCAGACCCATAAATACAATTGTTTTTTCTGTCTTCCATGTCTTCTTCCACATTTTTATTCAGTGTATGTCATTTTCATTGCAGTGGTCTTTCTTCTCTTTTGCAGGTCGATTCCTTTTTTTTTTTTTTTTTTTTTTAGTTTTGGTTCTTGAAGGTATTGTGAGTGGAATTGTTTTCCTGATTTTTTTTTCTCAGCTTACTCATTTTTGGTGTCAACTTGTGTCCTGTGTTTATTCTTCAAGGAGTTCGAAATCATCTTTGCTCTGTTGTGGGCTGGGCATGAGTGGTTTCCTGGAGTCCACAGGTAGCCCTGAGCCTCTCCATCTTCTTCTCCTGTAAGTGATGATAAGTTACAGCATCTAGGAGATGTAGGGAATCTTCACTGGCTCCACTGTGCCCTGCTACCGGTCCTCCCTGTCACAGTGTTTAGTTCAAGACTAGTGCACCAGCCTCGCCAGCCACCTGGGCTCCCTGCCAGGTGGTTTTGAAGGCTTGGCAGGAATGATGCCCACACGGTCCCTGGGGAATGGCTTGGTGTCTGGAAAGCATTTCTTTTCCTCCTCCAAGCCACTGCACTTCTCAAGGTGAAGCCAACTGGGGTGTGTGCCAGGCAGACACCAGGAAGAAACCTCTGCATTGTGTCCCCAACAGCTTTTCTGTATTCCATGCAGGGGAGTGCTGAGGTGCTGGGGGCACTCACTTCATCTTCAGTTCAGTTTGGATGTTGGTACCATTTGACACATTTCTCTCTGGGTGCTGCTGGTGTTTCCAGTCCAGGTCTGTGTCTGGAAATGTGCACACATGTGCATCTACTTGTGTTCACAGCCATGCACACCCATGCACACCTGCCTTCTCACACATGTGCACCTGACCGCACACTCAGCCATGGGAATTCTGGATGCATGCATTCGTGTGCATGAAATCAGTGCACATAGGAATAAGTACACAGGCCCACATATGCACTCTGTACTCACACATGTGCACACACTGTCCTGTCCATACATGCATTTTTTTAAATTAACGAATTTGGTACAAGGTCTCACTACACAGCTTGGATGCCTAGTGACCTTGTTTTCATCTTCCTCAGCACTGGGATTACAGGTGTGCTCCACCACACCCAGTCTTGGTGGCAGGCTTGGTGCGCCCAGGGTGGGCCAGTGTGGCATGTGGTGCTGGGAATTGCACCCGGTCCTTGTGCTTGCCTAGGCAGGTGCTTAGACTGCTGAGCTACTCTTCGGCCCTCATGCATATTTTCCTAGGTGAGCCGCAGCAACCTGACCCCCAACTGTGCCATCTCTGAGGGCCAGCACCCTGCATTCACTGTCATAGCCACACTTCAGGAGCCTGTAACTGTTCTGTCTGTGCAGTGACCAACAGGCCTTATCCAAGTGTCCCTGTTGTTCTGATAATGACCCTGATGCCACAGGGCCACATTTCTTTTGGGCTGTCATGGAACTGCTCCAGGACTGGTCATGGTGGAGGCTGTCCTGACCCCAGAGCCTCTGCCTCAGCCTCGGCCTTCCTGCCCTCCACCTTGGCTGACTGGAGGTCTTAGGAGCCCCACTGTGTGCCAGTGAGGTCACATACTTAGGATGTATTCAGCTGCTTCCTTGAGTTTGGATCAGACTTGTGCTAGGAACACTGGGCAGACAGTCATGCGGAGGGGATGTGGCAGTGCTAACGGGAAGGACCCTCTCCTGACACCAATCCTGTGTGTTGCTGCCCTTGGCCCCTCTCCACCACTGATGACCCTCCTCACTCTTGGTCCTCCAGGGGCAGCCCCAGGTGCTGTGCTGTCCTGGTCTCTAAATCCTCGGCCTATGGGAGTCATGAGGAGCCCACTCTGCTGCCCAGCCTGCCTCATCAAGTACCAAGTGGTTCATGGTGATTCTTTAGGAAACTAAAGGGTTCTGTCGGTTTTGCAGGCACCCAGTGGAGCATTTGGATTTCAGGCCAGTGGCTTCTGTGCTCCACCAGGTGGTAGGGACCCCAGAGACTGGGCCTTGGCCCAGGGAGACATGTCTGGCATGAACATGGGCCCAAACCCGAGAGTGGAACCTGTGTGCTGTTCCAAGAGGGTTGCTAGTATCTGGCCTGCCCTGCTTTCTACAGAGCAGGAAAGTGGAATGGCTCCACAGTTCCTGGTTAGAAATTAGACCAATGTTGCAATGTTCCCTCAGATCCATGAGTTGTGTGCCAGGCAGTGCCCCATAGGGTGGGAGGTGCTGAGCCTCCTGTGGGTGGTGCCACCTCCAGCCCTTCCATGTGCTTCAGAGAGCCCCTAAAGAGGGTGACCCAGCCTTGGCCAGTCCCTCACTTGTATCCCAGCAGAGAGCCTTTGGTAGGCATTGCAAGAGCTCAGTGCTCTATCATCAAGATCTGCAAAGTAGCCATGAGCCAGTGTCCAGCAGAACGTGTAGAAAGTCATAATCCAGGGGCCCCAAAAGGGGAAAAGCTGTGTTTTATGTTCTGAAGGCAGTGTGGAAAGGTTGCAGGTTGTGTCTTTGTTTCTGGGAGTGGGCGTGTCCAGGCTGGGGCTGGCCTCCTTTCTGACATTTTCCTATCCCTGCTGTCCAGAAAGCCAGTTTCTTGCTTTTACACATGGGTGTCCTGTGAAAGTGAAAGGCCACACTATTCAGGAATCCAGAACAGCCCACTGACAAGACAGAACAGACCCTGGCTGAGTCTGGGTGTCTCCCACTGCAGGAGCTGTGGAGCTGGGACAGATGGTGCATGTGGGGTCAGGACTCCCTGGGGGACTGCTGTGCAGGGGAGGGAAGGGTTTCCTTGACCCAGGGTTCTTGGCAGAGAACAGACCTGCAACAGGGACCCCAGGCCTACAGCAGGTGTGGTGGCTTCTGGGGCCCACGCTGAGCCATGGAGTTGCTCTCCAGGGCATGTGGGGCCAAGCACTCTGGAATACCTGGGTCCCCGCCCTGGTAATGTCTGGCTCCCATGAGTCCCTGGGCCCTGGTGGCTCTTGTGGCTGCTTCTTGTACCAGCAGAGACTCACTGTGGCCCCACAAAGGACCTAGTGCTTGTCCTGATGGATGATAGGTAGCCACCCTGGAAAAAATCTGTGCTTCCTTGGCAGCATCTCTGCTCCTCCATGTGACAAGCAAGAGGCAGCAGTGGGCAGCTCCAGGGTCCCTGGACATCCACTGTAGGTGAATCCTGTGAATAGGGCTTACATGGCTGACAAAGGAGGGGTCTGGGCAGAGTGTAGCTGGGCAGCTAGATTCAGAATTGCTAGCTAGCATGGGACAGCAGGTCCTGGGTCAGCAGTGGCTTCCCTGGTCTTTGAGCAGCAGGACCCTGTAGGGGGTGGATTGTTTTCCAAGGTCCATACCATGGAGATCTCTGTGTGGGCAGCCATAGCTCTGCCTCCCACGTGCATTGCTAGTGTCCCAGCCACACAGCAGGGAGGGGTCACTGTTATCCGCCACTGTTGCCTAGCAACAGAGTCGTGCTTTTTCATCAGGTTGCCAGGGGAACAGAGGAGAGTGCCCTAGGTCAGACTCACATGTAGACGGCAAAGGTCTCAGCCAGTACCCAGAGCCCTGGTGGCACCTAGCATTGACCATGTCCTCTCCTGTGGGGTCCTCTGCTTGGGTAGGACTGTCCTTTCTCTGTCTTTCCTTGAGATGAAGGCCCTCTCTCCAGTGCCTGGGGCATGGTCTGGACTCCATGTGAGCCCAGCTGTCCCTGTGTGCCCTGTATGTCCCCGTGCCTGAGGCTGCAAGAGACAGGCTAGGTCCTGAAAAAAGGGCTAGTGGGGCCAGCGAGATAGCTCAGCAGTATAAAGCACCTGCTTAGGACAGCTTAAGAAAGCACAGGGGACCACAGTTCAATCCCCAGTACGACATGCTGCACCAGCCCCACCCCCATGGTGGGCTGGGCCAGCCACTAAAAAAAATGAAGGGCCCTAGTGCCTGGTATGTGCTGTTCATGGTAGGTGCCTCAGTCTGAACACACAGATGGTGACACGGGGACAGGGCACAGGCAGGACCCATCACAGGGCCAGAGTAGGACAGAGTATGTGAGCGGCTTGCTATGCTGCTGATTGGAGCCCTGACCACACCCAAGTGCTCCAGAGCATGTCTGCTCAGGTGAGGGAGTGTGTGAGCCAGTCATGAGCACATGTGAGTGCATGTGGTATGGGGCACACCTGGTGGGGCTGTCAGGAGCATGTGCTGCAGCAGCCAGAGCCTTGAGGGTCTCCAAGGAGTCTGGGTGTGCCGTCCTTCCTGTGCCTGGATACATTCAGGATTCTGCATTGAGCGTGGGCATGGGGCTGGCCAGGGAGGGCCTGGGCACCCAGAGTTGTAGGGTGTCCCCTACAACTGTGAGTCATGGAGGGTAGGCCCGATGTGGATTCCCTCTCAGTATGTGCAGATCAGGGGAGGTGTCTCCAGAGTATCTGTCCTAAAATTTCATAGATATACTGAGGCATGAAATCACATAATGGCAGTGAATTTTCCAGCAGGCACCATTGCCTGGGCACTGCTGAGACTGCTCCATTGTGTCTCAGGGATTAGTTCTAGGAGCACTGCCACCTCATGGCACAGGGATACCACTGTCAGCTGTTGGAAGCTGTCCTGAGCCCAGACATCCAAGCCCTGCCCTTTGGCCAGCAATCGATGGATGGCTCCTCTATGTCCCAGACACAGCTGGGGACATGTCGTAGGGCTGTTTCAACACAGCTGCATCCCAGCTGTAGAGCCCGGCTGGGACGGGGCAGTGCATTGGCTCTGCTGCCTACAGAAGGTGGCCAGGGGGGACTTGGGCAGAAGGGGGGAGGCGGGCCGGGCATGAGCAGTGCTGGCAGGGCGGGGGGACACTGTGTGTGCAGGGGCTGACTGAGTGTGTGCATGCATGAGAGTGTGCATGAGTGCAGACCACCTGCTGCCACTTGACTCTGCTTCTGGTGTCCCAGTGCTCTGAGCAGGGCCCTAAGCCTGTGCCTCAGTCTTTTTACTTGTAGGATGGGTTCTCATGGGGTTCCCGGCACTGAGACTGCACTCCTCAAGGACATGAGCTTCACATGGCCCCAGGGACATTCTGGGTGGGTCACTTTACTCCTGTCCAGCCAGATTCTTTTGTAATCAGAAAATTGAGGTACAAAGGTGGGATGCTTATCAGGGTCACTGTTGTGGAGGTCAGAACTCCTCTGGCCGCCACAGGTGCTCAGGTAGGGAGCCTGGCAACACAAGCAGGTAAAGCCAGGGACTAAGGAGTCATGAGGTCTGCTCTGCCCACCTCCCCAGCCCAGGTTGCACCTGGCCTCACAGCTGCTCTGTCCTGAAGCAGCAGAAGGTTGGGTGCTCTCCAGGGGCCATGCTCTGAGGTGCTGCCCAGGCTCTGAGGCCCAGTGACCTGAGCAGCACTTGTGCCTGCTAGGGCAGACCTGGGCATGGCTGGCCTCGGCTTGGCTCAGCCACAAATAACTGGACGCATGTGCTACTTCTTCCTGGGTAGAGACTGAGCCCACCAGTGTTAGGGGCCAAATGCCACTCTGGGCTGGAGTGGTCAGTTGTGAGGAATGTGTCCTACAGAGGCCATGCCTGTCACTCTGGCTTGAGGAAGAGTCAGAGAAGCAGCCTGCAGGTCTCCAAGCTCAGCCCATGCCTTTGGACTTGGAAGTCCTGTCCTGCAACAGACACTTGTGTGTAGGCTTCTGTGTAGCCTCCCTCCTTCCAGCAGCACTGCAGCAGGCAGCAGGCTTTGCCCTGGGGCCCAGCAGGAAGGTGGGAAGGGTCATGGGCCACCAGGTGGGCAGCAGGGTGGAACACAGGGGTCTTGGCCAGCCTACCCCCATGGCTGTTTCTGTGCAGGGCTTTGACTGGTGTTACAAAGCCTCACAGCAATGCAAAACCTCAGCTATCAGAGTGGTTTTAGTTCATCTGTTTTGAAATTTGTTATTATTTACAACTTCAAATTGAATCTATCATGGTAGATAGGTAAGTTTGTCATCCCAGCATTCTGGGAGGTGGGGAAGGAGGACTACAAGTTCAAGGCCGCCTGGGCAATTTAGTGACTTATTGAGACCCTGGTCTAAAAAATAAATAAATAAATAAATGTGCTGCAGATGTAGCTTATTGTGGAGGGCCTGGACTCAATTCTCAGTACCACATAAACACCACCATCAAAATTCCCACCAAAGGCCCATGTCCCCACAGCCTGCCCACTGTCCCTCGGTAGGCAGGCTTCACGAAAGGAGCCTCTCGCACTCACATTCAGAAGGCGCCTCATGTCTTGAGTTTCTGTGCTCCGAGTCAAGCCTCACAGACGCTCAGTTTGAGGCCATGTGGGCAGCCAGGGGCAACCCCTCCTTCCAATGTTGTAGGGCTGCAGGCTTAGTTTTCCCTCTTGCAGGATCACCCCAGTCCTAGGCCAGCTGCATGGTCAAGGAGCCCAAAGGTGGAAGGTGACACTGCTGGACCCCTTCTCCCTTCATAGGCAAGGCCTTTCAGGAATCATTATCCCTGGGATGGTCACCTCTAGAAAATGACCTGCTGTTGCCTGTCCCCTACCTGTTTCCCAAAAGCCAACTGCCCTGGGGCTAGTGGGAGCCAGGCAGCTCAAGCTTAATAAATCCCATGAATTATCCAATGCCTTCCTGTTGATGTCCACTCATATGCAGTTGGCCAGGGCCTAGCATTCCCAAGAATTAATTCAGAGATGCTGGTGGTACTTGGAAAGCCGGAGTCCTGGGAGTCACGGGGAGCTGGAGGGGTGACCCTAGGTCCCAAGGTCTGAGTGCATAGTCAGGCTGAATTTGGAAGTGGACTGGCTGGCCTCCCACTGTCCCATTTCCTCCTCTCATCCCTGAGGCAGCATTTGGGTCAGAATTGGACTTGCAAGGAGTTGAGCATTTTTTAAGTTCCAGTTTCACCACAGAGAAGTGGCTCCAGGCCAGGACTCCAGCATTCTGAGCTGTGGGGAGGGTGAGACAGCTGGTGCCTTGGTATCCCCAGAGGCTTGGTCCTGGCCTGCGGCCCCCAGGCTCACACATCCCCCAGGCAGAAAGCCCATAGCTCCCAGGCTGTAGATGAGTTGGAGAAAACCCACTCACATTCCCGAAGGCCCTGTCCCCCTCCCTGGATGTGGAGGAAGGAATTACCGGATCTGAAGGTGCTGTCACCTTGGTTCCTGCTGTTACTTTGGTCCTTCTGTCTGTGGGAGTGCCCAGGGGAGTGGCCAGCCCGGGAGAGTGAAAAGGGAGTGGGGAGGGCGGGGCGGCCCCTCCTCCTGGCTGGCAGAGTCCGCCTGGCCTCCACTGCTCTCACAGTCCTGATGGCTCCCGACCCCAGCGGATGCCTGCGCCTGCTGCTGCTGCTGCTGCTGCTGCTTGCCTGCTGCCTGGCACCTGCCCAGGCCACCCTGCTGACTGACTGGCTCTGGTCTCCAAAGATCAGTGACTCAACAGCCGCACCAGTCTCCCAGTCCCAAGGCCGCCTATCCCCGCAGCCCACAGAAGCCCACTCTACGCATGTGGCCACCCAGCATGACCCCACGGAGCCAAGGACCACCCCTGCCAGCCCCCGGTCAGCCTCAGAGGAATATGCAGCCATTTGGAGTGAGACCCCTGCTGCCCACATCACCCCCAGACCCCTGGCTGACTCCTCTGCAAGCAGTGACACAAAGGAGGAGAACATCGCAGGCGTTGGTGCCAAGATCCTGAATGTGGCCCAAGGTATTCAGAGCTTCCTCCAGCTGTGGGACGACACTGCTCCAACCGGGACCTCTGCTTCCATAGGGAAGCCAGCCACCTCTACTCCCACAATCCTGCACAACCTTACTGGACACTCTGGTGACCTCCAGGACAGCGGGGCCACTCTTGGGCCCAATCATGGAGCCTCAAGTGTTCTGGGAACCCAGACAGCCAAAGCCAGTGCACTGGCCATGCCCAGCCAGCCACCTCCATCCCTGGGTAGGTCCCAGTCACCACTGAGGGGATCCCCTGTGCCACCTGTGTCCCCAGGTAGAGTTTCTCTCTCTCCTGCACCTGGTGGGGCCCCTCCCTGGGGCAGCTGGCACTCCTTGGGGCAGCCCCAGGATCTAGATTTGGCAGCTGGTAGTCGCCAGCACCATGGACATCCTGACTTCCGCTGGGTGCCTTTTCTGGTGACGGGTGAACCCTCTGCTCTTGCCTCTGGCCCCTCAGCCTGGTTCTCTCTGGCAGCTATGGAACCTTTCTTTGGGAACAGTGGTGCTTGGGACTCTCCTGTGGCTTCTTCCAGGGGGCCTGGGCTCACTAATCACTCTGTACTGCTGGGGCTCAGCCCCCCAACACCTGATGGCCACTGCCTGCGCCTGACACCTGCTTTGCCCATCTGCAGCCACCTGGGCATCAGGCGCTCCTGGCTGCCCAACCACCTGCGCCACAAGAATGGCAAGGAGGTACAGGCAGCTGCGCGGGCCTGGAGAGGCCTCCTGCGGACACACTGCCACCCTTTTCTGGCCTGGTTCTTCTGCCTGCTGCTGGCGCCCCCCTGCAGCCCTGGCCCGCCGCTTCCCCTGCCACCCTGCCGCCAGTTCTGTGAGGCCGTTGAGGATGCGTGCTGGAGCCACCTGGGCGGGGCCCAGCTGCCTGTAGCCTGTGCCACATTGCGTGCCCAGGAAGATGGGCTCTGTGTATTCATTGGGCCAGCAGCAGGTAACTATCAGCCCTCTCCTGATGCCTGGCCAGGTGACCAGAGCAGCCCTAGCCTTGCCAGGTGGGCACTGTGTCCCTGAAGTGAGCTCCTGGGGCTGTAGAGTCATAGCTGCAGCCATGGTGGCAGGTGCTATAGCGTCTCCCCGAGGGGAGGTGTTTGTGCACTCTGTGCTGCTCTCAGGTGGTTGGTGCACTACCACACGGGCCCCAGGGCTTCATAGTGACTTAGTTCTCATCGTAGTTCTGGGACAGCCCACTATCCCCTCAGTCACACCAAGAAACTGAGGCACAGAGTTATGGCTTTGTCTATATCTCCCAATCCTTACATGTTGCCACTTAAGCAGCTGGGGTGCCAGGGATGGGTCTGGCTGCTCCCAGGGCCTGTGCAGCCTTGAAGGATGGGCACACTGAGGCCCCAGCCTCCTATGCCTGCCCAGGCATATATCCACCATGATTGCACATGCCCTGCAGTTGGCCTGTCCCTCCTGCTCGCTGGTGAGGGTGGCAGGGACAGGTTGGGTAGCAATTCAGACCTGTGGTAGCTCCTCTTGCTGGTCCCATTCTACCTCTTCCTCCTCATGCTGTGTGTGCCTTGGCTGTCCTGTGGATGTGGGTGTCCTGTCTTCCACACCTACGGCAGCGGTTTTGAGCCTGGGTCAGGTGGGGGTGACTGTGGCAGGAATGGTCAGTAGGTCATGTACCTGGGCTGCCTGGACCAGGAATTCCCAGCAAGTCTTGGTCAGTTTGGTCCAGTAAAGACTGGAGCCCCTTGGAGCCTTGCAGGCCTGGAGTGCAGAGGGAGTGCGGGCAGGGCAGGGCCAGGTATTGAGGGTGCCCAGTTCTAGCGCAGGGGCACAGAGGGCTGGACCTTGGGCCTGGAGGGTGTGAGCCCGGTGGCCATGCATTGTGTGTGTGCTGTGTGTTTTTTGTGTGTCTGTCTGTGTATGTATACAAGTACACAGCCCTGTTCCTGACACTTACATGACTCCGTCTGTGGAACAACCAAGGTGCCCAGGCCTCCATGCAGGGCTTTGCCTCACCTCGCCATGGCTGGCTAAGACGCTTGCTCTGGTCCTGTGGGCGGCCCAGGCAGCTCAGGCACAGCAGCCTTCTTCTGGGGAGGAGCCCTGCAGTCCAGGGTCAAGCTTGGGAAGCCAAGTGTTCTGTTGGTGAGGCTTGGTCACGTGGGATTCAGGCTGGGCTGGCTCCGGGCGGTCCTTACAGCAGCCAGGCCCAGGCCAGGCAGCGTGGGCGAGGAGTTTCTCTCACTGCAGCCAGCTGGCCAGTCAGTGCCTGAAAGGGACTTTTTAGGGAACATCTGGACATGTTGGCCATGATCCCAGCATGGCCCTGGGGGGCTTTTCCATCACGCTAGTGACCCGCATCCCCTCAGGCCAGAGGTGGGTGGCACATGTCATTAGGCCAGGAACTCTCAGATGTGGTGGCGGGGTAGGGTCCCCTCCACGGGCCCCTCCCTGAGTCCTCCAGGGTGGCCCCCACATCTGTTAGACACTGTCACCAGCTTTAGGTGAGCAAAAGGAGGGAGAGGGCCCAATGGGACAGAAAGGGGCCTTGGTGTCTGGTCCCTCAGAAGTGGCTGTGAGATCTTGGGATTGGAGGCGTAAGCACTGACCCTTAGAGGTGACCCCAGCTGGTGTGGCAGAGAGGTGTTGGGCAGGGAGGAGGAGCTCCTGCAGGAGAAAACCCAAATCTGCCGCCTTCCATGCCTGTGCAGAGATGTCTAGTTCCCTCCCTCATGCATGCCTTTTGTTCATGGGACTGTCTTGTCCCCTGGTCTTGCCACATCTGCATACACCTGGTCCTGCACATCTGGACCCCTCCTCTGCCCACCCTGTGTTCCTCCCGCAGCTGCTGACTGTGTCCAAATTGGGCAATGCAGGCTGCTCT
>NDGN011250052.1:0-16835 GCA_002564285.1 Tympanoctomys barrerae | reverse complement strand
TATCAGACCCAAAAGCTACAACTTTTGTTGCATAGGTCCTGCTTTACTTTGGTCTTAACCATCTAGCAGAGAAGTATAAAAACGAAGTATGAGAAGTAAAGCCATGCTGTTATGTTTAGCTGTAGAAGACTCAGGTAAAATTTATTTTGATGAGGTTACAGATATAATCAATAATGCTGAATCTTCTGAATGCACATTTGCAAAATACCTTTTTTACATCTATAAATACATAGATATTTTTGATAAACTAAAATGAATCTAAGATTTGGGATTAAGTTGAAGTGTTAGAGTATTGACCAAGCATGCCTGGGACCCACAATTGTTCCTGAGGAGTGCTAACGGCAACAACAAAATAAGAAGAATCTAATTGGTCTAACTTCTGATATCATATAGAATTTCACAAAGTTCAGTAAAACACAGAGGTACCTTGATTCACAAATTTAATTCATTCAACCATTTCAGTGACAAACTGAACTGAATGAGAACTGAGTCAAAGTCAATGGCTAAGTTCAGTGTTGACCTCAGAGGCAATTTGGATTCAGTTCTAATCCAATTTGGTTTTTGACCACAATCAGGGAAATAATGAAATTCATGGACTGAGATACCACTGTTACAGAATTTCATAGAATTCAAATTACATGTAAACAGTGAGGCAACTAGAATGTTACAGAATCTTTGTAAGTATCATGTACTACCTTAAAAGGTTTGTAATTACCATGTGCTATTTTTTAAGAAGTCTAAAAATCCTAACATTTTATAATTTCCTAAATTTGAGTCTTAAGTCAAATCATGACTATTAAATGTATAATTTATTTTATTATATTTAAAGTAAAGTTCTTTGCTATTAATAACACCACTATATTTTAAAGCCATTTCATACTGTGATTGCTAAAAGATAATTAAGTCACTGTGATGCACTTATATATGACATCATTAAGTGTAACATTCATTTTACCTTTGTAAATGTTCACCAAATGTGTTTTGGAAGGTAGTGAGTTACACTGACATCATGAAAGGATGAAATGAGATAATCACAAATTCAATATCAAACAGGTTTTGAGGTTAAACTAAATGACTATGATTTCTTTATAAATGCTTTGCTTCATAAATTCACATGAAGACAATTTTTTCAAATTTTTTTCATTCATCTGGAATAAAAGACAATGTGGCAAATATCATCTTGAGCAAAATCTTTCGCAATGAAGTTTTTTTACAAAACTAAACATGTAATCTTGATTACTGACACTTTCCAAGAGAAAGGTCAAGGTATAGAAATGTATCACAAATAATGCTGAACATGCAGCAGTACATAGGAAATGTTCTTTGTCCTGTTTTATTCATTTACAATTGATCATCAGATATACAGTAAATATTTAAATTGAAAATTAGAAAAAAATAGTAGACTAAAAATCCTTAAAAGTAGCATTCATAGTGATGCAGCATATGATATTTTTATTATAATAAATTTTTCTTTTAACTAAAAATATCATGATAGTTTCTCAACCATAGTTCATTGATAAACTGGCTATGGAAATTATGGTGCTTCCTGATCCACTATATGTACTAGGTCAACACCTTCTGAACTCGGTCCTTTCCTCAAATCAGCAGAACAGTGATGGTAAAAGATATCGAACTCATTCAGGTTGTTGGTGTACCCATGACTGTGCAGCTGAAGACACTTGTGGAAGAAGGTTTCCAGAAATGCTTCAGGATGTGGCTATCACATACAGTAAGTGTGTTTGAAAGAAGCGGGAGTATTATTTCAATTATTCATCAAGGCAGATAATATTTTGAGGATTGATGTCAATGTCTCTTTAACTGTAATATTTTTATTTATTTATTTACTTACTTATTTATTTAATTACTTATTTATTTATTTTGGCCAAACTGAGGATTGAACTCAGGTCCTTGCGCTTGTCAGGGAAGTGTTTATTTTATTGAGCCATCTCTCCAGCCCCAACTGTAATATTTGTAATATGAACATTCACTTTATTTCTGATGCAATTCATATACTTCATTGGGCATACGCCAATGATGTCTTTCCAGTCTGAATTTAACTTAATGTTAGTAATCTGCAAACATCTATTGATGAAAGTCAATTTATTAGTGGCAAGGGAAGTCCTTATTCGTTGTTACTGAATTCCAGTAAACAAATCATTCCATTTTATCATTTTAATTTCTATTCAGTTATATATGAATAAATAAGTATCCTTTTAAAACTAAGTGTCTAGGGTCAGGGAGATAGCTCAGTGGAATAAACGCTTCCCTAGCAAGAACAAGGACCTGAGTTCAATCCCTGGTTCTGCCAAAAAACAAACAAACAAATATATATAATTAAAAACAAAATGTTTAGAAAAATGCATGGATCTTATACTTTGAAAAATATGTTAGTTGAATTTTGCTTCTGTAAAATTGAATGTCATCAAACTGTCATGATTGGCATGTTGAATTGACTTCCTAACTTAATCAATCTGCAAACTTTAGTGATACATTCACAAAAGTATTGTCTCTGTATAAACAGATCCTGTGCCTCGCTGATAGAACTAGACAAAAATAAAACTTCTTTTTTATTTTTGAAGCTAGAAACTTCTGAGAAAAGTATTTCACTTTGAGACAATTGAAATTGTGTTATGATCTTACAAGAACTTCTTGCTTTTCTCTCACGAATGTAAAGTAACTATAAGAAGAAACATGGCATGTGACTCTAGTTTCCTTTAGATGAAGCATTAAATAATTAATTTGGAACTAACATTGTTTGTTTGTTTTGTTTTCTTTTTGAAAGGTGATCATTGTTTTCTATAGGTATGTACATCAAACATTCATGATCATATACAAATTCACACCAATCTTCTGTTTGGTTTTGGCTTACTTTATGTTTCTGACAAATAATATAAAAGCAAGTAGTTGGCCGGGGAGACAGCTCAGTGGAATAAGTGCTTCCCTGGCAAGTTCAAGGGTCTGAGTTCAATGCCTAGTTCTGCCAAAAAACAAAACAAAACAAAACAAACAAACAAAAAAAAGTAGTCACAAAAGTTATTGATAAAAGCACATTGTTATTTGCTAAGCATATATTCAATTTATAGTTTAAATATGTTTGTGAAAGCTTGGATAGAATTTTTATCAGTGCACACAGTACAGTATTTCTCTGCATCTAAAATCAAACAGAACATCCTATTTTATTTAAAAAGTAAAATATTTATTTTAATATATATGAGACTTTTTCAAATACTGTTTAAATAGAAAATATTTTATTGGGTTACATTGTCAGTTTAATAACTTTGCACAATGTTTTCTTATTTCTTTGGTTTTAATTATTTTGGAGGAAGCTTTTAACAAAAATTTAACAAATTTTTGAGTATATACAATATAGTAATTTTTCATTTTTTAAAAACGTTATTGAACTTCCTATTTAGCTCTCTCTGCTTTAGGAATTCTCAGCTGAAATAATTATAGATATTATAATTCTACACTGTGTTTATTTAACAAAACTCTAAATGCATTTCAAGTATCTTCTCTGTAAATTGTGTGTATTACAGCATCTTCTTCACAGAGGAGGACATGTTCCAGCTTGTTCTCAGGTATAATTTGTCTTCACTGCAGTGTTCCAGGTGGATGTACTGACGTGCTGGAAGGGAAGTCTTCCATGTATCTCTGCCCCTCAATTTTCAGTTTGCTTAGTGGAAGTAAAAATAACATATTTTCAAATACAGGAGAATTTCCGAATTAAAGTTAACATTTAATCAAATATAATAAATCAGACTTCTTTTAGGGAAAATTGCCCTAGCACATCAAATTACTCATAATGTTCTTTATTTTTACTTTTAAACTTTTATTAGTACATATATATATGTATATATATTCATATATATTATGTATGTATAAGTGTATAGATACATATATATATATAATGGTTAAGTATAATTTTGCATATTGTTATGAAATAAACTGCATCAATTTTTCTAACTAATGTGCTATATCTTTAAATATCTATCCAAAAGAGAGAAACTAGGTTGAGATAACATAAAGGTATATATTTTATAAGTTTTGCGTTTGCAAGATCAAGCATATTTAAAATTATAATCTTTGCAGTTTTGAGAGTACTAACAACTATCTCTGTAAAGGATTAGTGAAGTTCATGAAATGTTGTTAATATTCAATATGAAATCATAAAATTTTATAAAATTTATTTACATCAATATTAAGTTGCTAGCTACTTTCTCCAGAAATTATTTAAAATCAAAATTAAGGTAAATTGAAATGTGATTTCTTGTATGAATTTTTAGGAAATGTGTTCTATCCCTCAATTATTGTTGAATGATGAGCTATTGTACATCACTCCCCAAATCTTCTGACTTTTTAATTTTTGTCTAAATGAATGTGCTTTGGTGCTACAGAATTTTCAGTGAAAGTAAACTTCAAAACATAAGATATGAGAATACAGCCATATATTTCAGGTAAATGAAACAAAATTCTAAAAAGTATATTTAAAAGATACCCATGTATTTTTAAATAGCCATTCTTTCTACCTATGTATAAATAAGTTTCTGTAGGTTACTTTTTGTTCGTAGTGCATTATTCCTTTAGTAGTGTTTCATGGGCATCCAAACAGAAAATGTGGCTAGTCTTGGCTTCATTAATGAATGGCATAACAGTTATAGAAGTGTGTGTTTCAGACTGATCAAATGTTCTCTCACAAAATCCCTTTATTTTGAGGGAGAGTCTGCTGTGCAGAACAGGTTGCCCATGAATTCACTGCAACTCAAGCTGGCTTGAACTTTCAGGGATTCTCGTGCCTCAGGCAGCCAAGTGCTGTGATTAGAGGCATGCACCTCCGCTTGTCATAAATGCTCTTTCTGGTGTTTTGTTTTGTCACATTTGAAGAGATTATATACATTACACACACACGCACACACACACTCACACTCACACGCACACACACATGCATACACACACACTTATATGACCCATGGTTGAAAGAGGAAAGTTAGGATTCCAGAATACATGTAACATGGTGAGAGAAGAGCTATAGTCATCGTCAATTCTGCAATGGAGATTAAGAACCTGAGAATAATTTCTTACGCCAATAACAAATATGATAATCATAGGAAAGCACTAGAGTTTTCTTTGAAAACTTGCCAATCAAGGACTAGGCATGAGAAATAGAGATACTTGGGAAAACACCATGTAGCTATATGAACATGTTTGAAAGAATTTTTAATATTTCATGGAAACAGAATTTCATGACATTTTATTGCTGGAAAGAATTTAAAGGATATTTTTTAATATTTTCCCATTCCGTATGTTTTACAATTATGAATACAGAAAGGAGAAATATAAGATAAAAAGGAGAAATACTAGAATTCCAAGCAAACTTGAAAATTCTCTTCATACAGAAATCATCCTTTAAGAGAGTAAGTGTAGAAGATTGCTGAAAAATGTGACAGAAATTGTAAGAAAACAAAGATGACAGACCCTGGTTGATTTAGTAGTTATGCCACCAACCTAAAGGAAGATAATAAAAATGCCAATTATAAAAAATTAATAACAACATATGATAAATGTAAATTTTATGAATGTATTTGGGAGGAAAGTTGGATGAATGCAAATGTAAACAAACAAACCCTAAAAATTTAGTGATGCCATCTTAATGTGATCTAAGAAAGTATTATTTATTTATATGTTTTGTTTTCTGGTTTTTAAGTATTCGATAACAATACATATTCAGTAGTTTTCCTACTTAAGAACATTTGAGTAACATACTTTTTACAAGTGCCCACGGACTTCACATTGCGATCACCCACAGAGGTGAACAAATCACAGACGTAGCAACGTCTTGCTTGCCGATTGCACAGTACTGTTCCACCATTTTAAGGAAAACTATAAAAACAAAAGGAGTTTATTGACATTATTTGTGTTTGGCATTTTCAATGCTTTATATTGTATATTTGTGCCAAAAGTATTTAAGACTCACTGCTTTGGACTTTTTTTTTCAGTCTCTGCGAAATTCTTGAGAATAGATGCTATATCTCCAATTTTCTTAATGTTTTTAGTACAGGGTCTACAGGGTCTCACTAAGATTGGACTCATGTGATTCTCCAGTTTTCAGCCTCCTAAGCTCTGGGATTACAGGTGTGTGACACCACGCACAGTCTCAATCACTGTCAAAGAGGGTGGGGTCAGAAGGGCACACTAGGGATTGAACCCCCACCGCTGTGCTCTGCGTAAGAGGACTCTTTAGTCTGTTAAGCTATCTGGCTGGCCCAACTTTTTTGGACTTTTAAACAAATTTATGTTATGCTCTCCTGGAGTGGAATTTTTTCTAAGTCCGGAACTTACTGTATTGCAAACTAATGCTATATTCCATTGCAATTATTGTCCCACAATAAATGTACACATCATATAATGCAAACATGTAGTAGTAAAACTTAAAGATTATATATATATATATATATATTTGCATGAACTCTTAATAATAATCTCTATATTCTATTATTTACTATTTTATTAAATATTCTATGGATCATATACTGTGTCACCAGTTTTGCTGTTAAGAGACCTGTACCTCTGTCAGGGAATTGATAGCTACTTTCCATAATATTTAATATTTAAAATCATCTTTTATCATTATAATTTTCTTCTTCAATTCTAACTTTGTTATTTCAAAATAACCCTCACTGAACATGAACAAATTAATTGAAATACTAAGATCAATTTAAATTTCATTAGTTAAATGAAAATAAGATTTGGAATAAGCATAATAATTTAAACAAGTCATACAATGAAATTATGTATGAAAAAATTAGATGAATTCCAATAGAGCTCTTCATTACAGAATGTACATATCAAAATTATTTAACTATGTTATCAGTGTTCTCTGGTGTCTTAATTTTATGCCTTTAAATGTTCATAAGATTCATTGGACCCTACATTTCTGCCTAATTAGTATGTCTTAAAAGTTTTAATATGTGACCTCAGGCCAGGAAATTAAATTGATGAAGGCTCTGATTCTATCTTTTGAAACAGTCAAATCTTTGTAAAAAATTTTTTCCTCTTCATCCACTTGCTCAGTAGGCAAATGAGCTATAGGTAGGCAAAATTTTAACTTACCGAAGTTCTCTGATCTATGCTGTCACGCATAAAATATTCTTTGAAATTTTCGAACATTTCCAGAGCCCGTTATACATTTGCATTTTCCTGCACGAGCCTTACAAATGCCAAGTGCACAGAAGAGCTGCACGCTCGGCTCACAGGCCCTGCTGTGCCCGCATTAGATAGACACTAGGACCAAACCCTTCCTGAAATGGAAGTTGTAGGCATCTCTTTAGTGTTTATTTCAATTAACTTTTTGATTTTTAAGAAGCAAAAAGAAAAAAAAGAATACATAGAACATGATCAAAACATGCTATTCAAGAAAAAAGCACATTATGTTAACAACGAGCAGATAAATTCAGCGCAGACTGATCTTTAATTTTTAGGGATATTTACTTCTTTTATCTTTCCATTCAAAAGACACCAATCATAATAGAGAAAGCAGAAATATAACGGGACGTATCTGAGCACCTCATGCTTTCCAGGCAGCTGCTGCACCACTGAGCCACGCCCCCAGCCCCTGCCTACCAGTTAGTCACATATTTTATAAGCCTTTGGGGAAAAATGGTCAAATATTAAGGTATAGTTCTTGCTGTGCTTTAATTTTATCAAGCAACACTTAGCAGCAAACAATTTAATGCACCATCTAATATTATTTTAAATATATTTTACCTTGATAGTACCCAAGACCCAAAGAGATCAAGGGCAAGTGCATCTCACAGTAGTGGTGTGATATTCTAGGAAGTCTCTCTGTAAGCTTCTGACTTTAAAATTTTTACAAGTATTTACAGGCTAGTTATTCAGATGGAGAAAAGTGTTGGGTATTTAAAAATTAAACCACAAATTTCCAACCCCATACTAGGTAAGAAAATCAATTATAATGACCCATAAAACAGTAGAGCATGGAATTATTTTATAGGCTCTCACCTCATATTGTGTGGAAAATGACAGGCTTCTACTAGTGAGAAATGAAGCTAAGAAATTATTAAGGTAGGGATAGACCATTTGTTCGCTAAGTTATCTTTTTCATATTGCTTTGATCTATGTTTTATATGAAAACGTGTGCACTCTTTCAATCTTGATTTTTGCATACATATAGTTTATAAAAAGAATCTAATAAATGCTCCTTAGTTTTCTCTAATGCATGTGTTAATGTACCATTTAATAACTGTTATAAAATGTGGTTAAAATAAACTGTGTTTTATATAGGTATTATAATAGAAAATAAACATGATAAATGAAACTATTACAAACCTGAGTTGCTATTAAAATATAGATAACTGTTATCAATGTAGAAACTGAGACTTCATACTGGAAAGTACAGCTTTAAACATTTTTATAGTTTAATAGCTTGTGAAGGTTCTATTATTTAGAGAGTTGACAAGTAGTACTGCATTTTTAATGACCAAGTGCTTAGAATTATCATTTAATTTGACTGACCAATGGTAGTCCAGCTTCTGTTCTCCAAGGTCCCTAAATTTTACATCATTGACAAGCTTAATCATGCAACTGTATGTTTTGAAAATTTGTTCTGACTGAAGTAATATTTCTTGTTAAACTATCATGACACTGTCTGTTCAGCCCCACTGCTCAGTCTCCCTCCTGATCAAAAAGGTTTTTTTAAATCCTTGTTATTGCACAGCACATTGCTCAGATTTGTGTCAGATAGGAAAGGAGCCAGTGACAAGATATACAACCAAACTCACACCTCCGTGACCCCTCAAACCCAAAAGTATGTTTTACTAGTAACCTCATAGCAAATCAAACTGATAATTAAACAATCAGCACAACTACTCTTGTCAACTTGATACAAAAATGCTTCTCCTTATGACAACCTTCATTCCTAAATAAAGAAAACAATGTCCTATATCTACCTTCTATAACTATACTACATATCAATGAAAATATACAGATCTGCTCCCTAAAGTGTGAAGTTAAAGCATTGTACAGAAAATCCAAGCAAGCATCACCTCTGAGGTTCAAGGCAAACTCTTAGCTGAGGCCACCTGCAAGTTCAAAATGCAGCTTGCCTTACACCCAATGCAATCTTTAGGGTGAATATTTCCATCCCAAAAGGCAAGAATAAGGGAACAGAGGCAAAAAAGAGAAATAATGTCCGGCCTTGTAGGGCAAATATTGTTCTAAGAGACCCATGTCCATAATACTTGATCACAATCTACTAGGGCCAACGCACCTGTGACATCCATGTCGTGTGTTGCTGTTTGCATACCCATGGCGCATTTTTATTGCTGACGCTGTTAGGGGCCTGTGGCTTTGCTCAGCAGATATTCCAAGCTCGTGGCATGTTCATACTCTCGTGGTCTCCACTATATACTCACTTCCATCTTGTGTATGATTCCTTTCAGAGAAAAATTTAAGTTTTTCATATACTTCTGCTCTACTTTTAGTCCCTGACTCTCAGCATACTTCTATCTAAAAGCATACAGCAGTACTCTGGCCAGAGCTTGATAGCTGTGCTGTCTTGAAGTTTTCTCTGTCAGATTAGTTGACCACCTTTAACTTTAGTCCCATAGAAAATCATAGGACATGGATAAATGCAGACATGTTCTTTACCAGCATGGCATGCTTAGCCTCTAGTCCCACTCAGTCTTTATTCCCATATAAATTTCATGAGCCCTGTCCCCACTTGGATCTTTAGAGCTTCAACCAGATTTCCCCATTAAGTCCCTTTCACAATATCATAGGGCTTCCTCAGCTTTCATCTCTGAAACTTTTAGATTCCATCAATTAGTTCCAAATGATTCTGATCTACCCTGTCACATAAACTCACAGCACCAATCTTATTTCTTTGTTTTTAATTTTAATTTATTTTTATTTTATATTCTATAAAGAGAATACGAGAAACTAAAAAAGTTAGAAGTTATATATAACTTCACAAAAATAAAGAATTTGACAGGGGTTGCTGTATTACATAATGTCTTCTTCAAATTCGTGGTTCCAATTACCAAATTTAAGCATGCAAAATTGGTAAAGAAAAATGTTATAAGAAATTGAAAAGGACATATAAAAAATTTAAGCATCAAATCTTCTGCTCTTTAGATCACCAGAAAATAGCAGTAGGATTATCCAAGCCATCCTGCATACATACATAGATATATCTCCCCCTTCTTGTCCTTTCTGTCACTCATTTTTTGTATCCTTTGAACAGATTCTTTTCCTTTTCACAGTGTCTCTTGAAACTTTCAGATTATGTTTACTCTTTCAATTAACCTATTTCTGATTCCAATTTTCTGTATTGATCAGCATTCCTACTGCTGGTAAAATTACCCATACTTTTGACTTCAATAAAAAAGGATTTCACTTCAGCTCACATTTTCAGAGACTTAAGTCCATCATCAGCTGGCTCCAATGTGTAAGTACTTTGACAAATTCATGGTGGAGCAAATTTTCTCAGTGCATTATAACCAGACAGGAAGCAAACCTTTGGACCACCAGGGATGAATGTGCTAGGGAAGATATCTCTTGGTGGTACATCTAGGGGTCCTCCAAGAGCTCCCCAAAGTTCACTTCATTAAACCCCTGGGCACTTCCCATGCAAACCAATTGTACCAAAATGGTTGAGCATTCCAATCATATTTACCCACTTGTATGTTTAAAAGACTTTGTTTTATTTTTCAAGGTTTGCAAATCATATGAAGGAAGAATTCTTTCCATTGTAACTGTTGTTTTGAATAATGTGGTTTCTTGTATAAGCCCACAATTTGTACCAGTTTATACTGCCATTTTGTGTACATAAAAATGCTTAATATGGTAGTTAGAAAGAAACCGAGACATCTTGATAAGAATGAGTGACATAAATGTAAAATCCATAAATTGCTGAATATGCTTTATTTTGTCAAAAATAAATGAAAATTGAATGGAGCTATAAAAATGAAAACTATGAGTCATTTTTATATTCAACAGAGCCTAAATCATGGTTAATGTTGTATGTACTTCTGTTATAAAATTAAAGAGTAATGAACTTCAAAGGACAAAAAAAAATCTGTACTTAAAATAATAGAAAGCTACATGAAATAAGAAATGTCAAAGAAAATGTATTGACACACTTTACGTTTTAAAAAATATGAAGTATTTTGAAAACTATGAAGATATTGAATAAGGGCTCTTCTTTTTTCCTAAGGAAAGATAAGAATACCAGTACCATTTTTCTGAACAGACTGAGAAGGATCTAACAATGCTTTACGTGACCAAATGGACTATAGTAAAATCATGATACATATGTCAGGGACTGAAAAGCTAGCCTTTTTTTCTTTCCAGATTCTGATTTTAGGTTAGGAATAACACAACTCATTATTTCTTCCAAGTAAACCTCCCAAATTTCTGCTAATAAGAAAACATCAGTAGCAATTACTAATGAGGGAAAAAGTTCCATTTTTAAGAGGGTAGCTACCTATGAATGCAATGTTTATTCTCCAGGCACAGCCACTATTCATTTGCTTCAAGATAATGCATTTTTATTGCTTCTTCACCTTAAGTTACATGTCATTGTTTCCATCTTGAACACTAATAGTGTCATCGTCATGAATGAATTTCTCACATCAAAGACGTACACCTGCTGCTTTGCATCTGCTTTTCTTTATTCCATCTTGCTGGGGCGCAAAAAATGCATAATGGAAAATGCATCAATCAAGTGCAAGGTTCTATGATATAACAAGTTCTCATTTTACATATTGAAGCAAAGAAATCAACTTAGTTTACGGAACAAGAAAAAGTACATATTTTTTATATTTAGAGAAAACCTGTCCTGGCTTTTATTGTTTACACTGTTACATAAGCTACAATAACACAAAAATATAAATCATGGTAGGTTGTTTGAATTTTATGAATTCTACAGCTTTTTAAAGTAAAAATACACAAATAATCATCAGTACACTACAACTCTATAGTGTAAAATGCTTTTTGTAGGGTTACAGATGCAGAATTTGCTAAGAAGTTTTTGTTGTAAATTCTGTTATATATATATATATATATATATATATATAATATTTCACTTCAAATTTCTGTAAAGGTTAATCATAGTTATGTTTCTTTTTACAATTTCTATATTTTACAAGATATGAGGCAAAGTACCTTATTTTATTAGATATGATTTTATATGATATCTTTGCAAATAATATTTCACTTGATTTGGAGGGACCGTTTATCCTTGGAGATTTTATTTTTGAAATAAAAATTTTTAATCTGTTAAAAGTTTCACTACATAAGGAATATATATATATATATATATATATATATATATATATATATAACTAATGCTTGTCCCCAAAATAAATTGTGATAGTAAAGCCTACCCTGATTTTTTCTGTATTTTTGCCCAGCAAAAGATTTGAAATGCCAAATGTAGGCTTACCAGTAATATAATCAGAGAGATCTGTCGATTGGGGTAGTGTAGGCAGGCATGGTGGTGTGGTGTACACTCAGAATCACAGCACTTGGGAGGCTGAGGAAGGAGGATCCTTGTGACTTCAGGTCCAGTCTGGGCTACAAAGTATGTTCAAGGCAAACCTGAACTACCTAGTGAACCCGTCTCAAAAAGACAAAAACAGACAAAGCAAAACCTGAAATTCAATACTTAACACAATCCTAGTGGTACATACCTGACATAATCTTAGTTGTATGTTTAAAAAGCTTGGGAATGGCTGGGGATATGGCTCAGCAGTCTAAGTCCCTGCCTGGCAAGGACCTGAGGGCAATCCCCAGTACTGTCTGCCTTGCAGGCCCCGGAACACTGGGCACAATATGCTGGCCCCAAAACCAAGCATGGTGGTTCATGCCTATAATCCCAGCGCATAGAGTCTGAGACACAAGGATCACTATAATTCTGAACTGCATAGCACAACCTCATATCAAATAGAAAAATTAAAATAACAACAACAATAATAATAACAATATTTTTAAAAAATCCTGGGAATCGGCAGAACTTCTTTGAAGGGAAAATGGTTACTTTCAGTCAATAGCAGTACTTACATGTGTTTTCAGAAGGTTCAGAATTCAACTGAGGCTCGGCATATTGGTGCACTCATGTAGTGTATCAAAGGCTCAAACAGGAGGATCAATCATTTTGTCGTTGAAACCAGCCTGAACTATGTGTATGTTCAAGGCCAGTCTGTACTGCATAGGGAGACCCTGTCTCAAAATGAATTCAAGGTTCACGGTCAACTATCCCCCAAAACAGTCTTACAGTACAACCCAGGCTAGTTTTGCTACCTATGTTTTAGTAGATAAATATTTTGAGGAAATTTCTGAAACAAACTATAAGCTTAATTAACTAACTTTCTGAAAAAGTGTTTCCTAGAATCATATAGCCATACTAACATGAGAAACTGAGAGTAGCCCTGAGTTAATGAAGATTCTAACCTGTTTGTGTGCTGATGGATTTGTGCCTTCGCACAAGTCATTTTGTCATTCTTTGGCATAAATCAAAGGCAAAAATTTCAATGTCAGGGGAAGTGCTCCATCTATTTGTTGATTTTCATGAAGCACTATGATTTTATGCATTAAGTATTTGATGATAATTTATTTAATCACTGTGTGAGACTTTTGTGTTCTTTTTCCTGGAGGATCTCTTTGTGGATTGTTCTTTGTATGACAGCCTACTCACCAAGACATTAAAGAGTTGAGTGAAGCTGTATTGCAGAGTAAATGAACTAAAAGGGAAAAACATAATAAAATAGAATAGGAGAAGAACAGTACAATGGGAGAGAATAACAAACAAAAGGAATATAGAATGACAATGAAACACTACAGTTATATCAGCAGTATAGGATTCAATTGAAAGATTAAGTTTCAACAAACTTCCAAATAAGACAGTATGCTTAGTGGGTATTTCTTCAGACAATACTCCAGAAGATACAGTGTAGTTACAGAACAATCTCGAACTGATAATAAGCCTCCCATAGTACCAGGTCAGGGAGGAAGTCTGTGTGCTTAGAATAGTGAAAGTGATGAAGTAATAGAATAATAGAATAACAGTGACATTAATCCACTGAAGGAAATGATTTATCCTTAAAAGATTAAGAAATTATAAGCCAGACTACAATCAATAACTTTATTTTACAAAAATAATTTTCTCTTACGTCATTTTTATCCTTTTTGGTCCCAGCAAGTATTAAGATGTGAACAAACAAAAAAAGTCCTAATGGCTTAAATATGTCTACTATTCTACCAATAGTATCGTAAACTTCACATTACTTGCATTTTTATGGAAAGATTTTATAAATGATCAAATGTTTCCCATCTTGTTCTTTTCCTTAACTTCTTTTTCTTGAGCAAATTTAATGCATTTTATTTAAACACATAAACTATTTCTCAGAAAGCCTATCTTCAGAACTGTGGCTACTGTAATTGTTCACACAATTCCTTTTCATTGATTTGAAACTCAAAAACACATTAAAGATTTAGATTTTATACAGTTTTCATTTCTCATGACTGTATTATAAGTAACAATATATACCATATAGAATCTTCACATTATTCATTGAGAATGACAAAATGAACTATATTATCCTAACTATATTTTATGCAGAGATCATAATTTTAAAATTACTATGAAATGATACAATTTCAGATTTTAATGTTAAATAAAATATTAAATATGTTTTTCAGGTGATGTTTGATTAAAATGCTAAGATAAATTCCAGCTGATCATTAGCATGAAAGAGTTGTTTTTCAAGGGGTTTTCAATAAGTTCTGATGACCAGAGGAGCATCTGTAACTAAAATTGTCACACATGCCATGTGTTGTCCCTGAGTGGTGTGAGGCCATAGCATATGCAGTGTTTGATGTTTTAATCATAAGAGAAGGTATTAATTAAAGTGAACTTTTTGTTCAGGTAAGTGGAGACATATTGGTATAGTATTCTTGTAGTGACAAGTGACTATCGTAGTAATATTTCATACCCAGGTAAGCCTTAACTGAATGAAGTGGTATTAAACCATGGAGTTTTACAGTATAATGTTATAGTCTTCTCTATCCACTACTCTAGTCTCAAAATATGCTGCAAATCTTCATATTTTCCAGACATTTCAACAGCTAATAATGGCATGGAAAATAATTGTTTTAACCTAATATTTTTTTTACTGCTCAATAGAGAAGTGATTGAGGAGGAGCAAGATTTCAAGACCAGCAGGGGCTAGTGACATCTGGACCTGAAAGGGCCAAACTAAGTAAATAAACAAATACTCACTACACTCAGGATAGTAAGTCAGTTAAAGGTGTAGTTAACAGTATATATCTGGAATTCTGCTCCTATAGATCAATTAGTTTTGATTACTGGATTTCAAGGATAAATAACATCTGCTTTTCCTTATATTCACTTGTATTTTGATGACAGAATATTTTAAATATGCTAAACTTGACATTTACTAAAACTCTCCTTCCATGAAGAATTATCCAATATTTTATTGACATAAAAATAAAGGAGTTAGCTAGTCAGTTTACTTGCATTTCTACTCATATACTAGAAAATAGAAAACAGCGCTTGAATCACATGCATATGCAAATTAATATGTGAAGAGGAATAATTATCACTCTTATTAAAAGTTCTGATTTCCTTTTTCTTTAAATCATGAGAAAAATTCAATAGGAGAGAAAATACTTAATAATACTTATTAACTTAAGTTATTCAAAGACACTTTAAGTACTTCTTAAACCATGAAATGATGTTTTCTGCAAATAAAATAAAATATAGTCTGAAATTAATTGCAACATTTGATTTGAATATAATAGCCTATTGTGCTTTCTTATTCAAATTAGCAAAGCAAATTTAATATGACAAATGATTATGCTGTTTTAATCACCTCAGAATTGCAAATGATTGAACTATAACACAGAGGTGGGTTTCAGATATTAAAGTACATACAAATCATGGTTATATCTTACTAAGACAATAAATCTTATACATTCTTCAAGAATACCACATAAACTAATTCTTCATAGTATGCATTGTTTTATAAAACAGTTTCTTCTTCCACACACACCAAATTCTTCCACTTATATTCATTTTTTTAAATTTTTATTTTATTTTTATTTTTTCTTCCACTTATATTCAGAAACAGATATTTGGCTATTTGTGTGTGTGTGTGTGTGTGTGTGTGTGTGTGTGTGTGTGTGTGTGGCTTTTGTGGTACTGGAGATTGAAGCTATTTGTGTTTAATCTACTATCACTTCATATAATACCAGAGAATAGACTGATAGGGAAATGATTTCAATAATTAATTTTAAACTTCCTAAATAATGTGACTCAACATCTGGCAAATGTACAAGAGAAAAACATTAGAAATTTTATGACATGTACTCTTCATGTATCCACTTTAACTAATGTTCCCAAGCTACAAAACTGAAACCTGTTCTGGGTCTCTTCTTCAATGACTTCGCGACAGGTAACATTTCTGGAAGAAAAGTTTGTGCACAAATTAGTGAAAAAATGGATGAAAATATACCATCATATATAAGTAAATACCTACATTTTTATTACCCCAAAAATAAGTTATTCTGTGTACAGTTGGGAAACTGGAGTGTTTAAATATGTTTGAATAATGCAAAATATTTAAAGAACACTGGAATAGTAAAACATAGGTAAAGTATACAATTAGACAGTCTTGTTGAGAGTATTTCTCAATTCATATTAAAAGTAAATTGTAACTATGTTGTAAATTATAACAATGTATAATATATGTTGAGAGAGGGGGGAAAGAGAGACACAGAGAGGGGGAGAGAGAGAGAGA
>NDGN011250016.1:0-15886 GCA_002564285.1 Tympanoctomys barrerae | reverse complement strand
ACACACACACACACACACACCTCCCTGGGGACTAAACTGCAAGGCTCCAGCCAGACCTGACCCTCCCAGCCCTTGATCTGCTCTCCAGCAGAAGCGCCGTGCTCTGCAGGGTGCTCAGGTCAGTGCTGAAGTTGTCATCAGCAAGCGTGGCATGTTGTCGGGGAGCTAAGGTAAGACAAAGAATTTTGCAGGTCCCAGAACACCTGGGGATACCTGAAGTTATATAGAAATTTTACACCGGACTTTCAAGGATCCTGCGAACTAGGGTGCAACATAGCCAGAGATCTTCGACCATAGCTATTTGTTAAAATCTTCCCACCTAATGTCCCCCGCCTTCTTTACATCTATATAAAAGGGATACACTTCTCTGCTCATGGAAACGGTCTTATTGCTCTCTGGCCTGCCTGCACACGGGCACAATAAATTCCATGTCACGCTGCCCATACACAGATCTGGATGCCACTGCTGGTCCCCTGCCCCTTATATGTTGCATACATTATTATAAACAATATACTATGACCGATATTCTAGATAAATACAGTCACCTGGGGTGGGGTGAGGACACATCGCTTTCAAAAAAGAACCTGGTTCTTTCCATGTGTGCTTGCTATGTGACTCGGGTCCCCATCGGATCAATATTACCTAAGCGACTACACCTGCAATCTTACTGATTGAAATGTTCCCCACATTGTACCCACATCATGATTTTGCTCTATGAAACTTCCTCTGGAAAGTGCCATGCATGGAAACCCATTTTCTGGGTCCCTTGCTGTCTCAATAAAATTTCCTGCTCTTAACTTCAACTATTTGTTAGGCTTTATTCTTTAATTTTGGGGGATACAACCTTGGCCTACAGGACATCTGGCAGGTTGGCAGTTACATTTATTTCCCATATATTATTTTGGAGGTCTTATATCAATATTAAGCCTTTTTCTTGGCAAGACTTTCATGTTTAGTAGAGTGATGCATTTCTTAATCCAGTATTAGTTTCCATCAATAATGAACAACTTTTAAAACAATTCTTCTGAGCCATCAGTTCAGGGACTAATTTTTCCTGTTGACTTAAGGGGCAACAACGCTGTTTAGGAGATATTAGAAGTCCCCAGCATTGAGATAGGATTGAAAAAATAAAAGCAAGGTGGAAAGGAAAGAGGGAAATCGAGGTTATAAAAATTCACTTTTAAGAAAAATGGCAGCATCAAGATGCCAAATTTGTTCAGTCTTTTTGCCTTATAAGAAACTCACTCCAATTTAACTTTTTTTCCCTAAAAGGACTTTTATTATCAGCCTGTAAAACGGAGGCAATTAACGTGTCCTTTTCACCTGTACATTGTGCCCCCTTCCTCTTCCGGAGCAGCAGTCCTGGTGGGCAGCATTTCCCAACTTCAAACCCTTGCAGACAGCTTGCGCTGTGAGAACACGCCTCCTGGATCGCACGTCTTGAAAATGCACCCTCGAATCTGTTCAACTCTGACTTCTGATATGTCACTTTTTTTTTTTCTCTGAGCTCCCGCAATGCACTCTATAAACCCCTTCTCATGTCTGTGAAACACAGCCTAAAAATTCTTTTTCTGCAACACAATTCAGTGAACTTACAACTCTGTTTTACAAATACAGTGGGTTCAGTTCCCTGTTTTCAGCCTGGAGGACGCTGGCCCCCTACGCAGCGGCCATGTGCCTAAAGCGCTCTTACCTTTCCCTGTTTCTAGGATCCCAGTACTACCTCCGTTGCTGTGCGGTTCTGTTTTGAAAACTTGCTCTCGACTTGGAGAAAAACTTTACTTTGTGTTGTTATATTTAAACATTCATTTATGTTTCACTAGAACTTCATTTTTGTTACAGAGAACAAACCATTGCTTCTCTTTTTTAAGGCTGTGGTCTCATCTTGGGACAAATCCAATTCCTCTTTATCTGCTTCTGCCCTCAGAAGAGCTCTCCATCTGTTATTTGATCTTGCCTGAGTCCTCAGCCTTTCTCTCTTTACTTCCCCTTTAAAATTTCATTTTAGTAGCCAAACAAGAAAACAAACCCCCCTCACTTTGGAAGCCACCCAAACCTTCATAAATAAGCTTCTAGAAAAAAAGAATGGATTCTTTCTTTCAAGCTCAAATATGCTAAACATTATCCTATAAGAGACAGGAAGGGTAAAAGAAAGTTACTTAGAGATTGAGGCTGATTGTTTGAATAGCCAGAGTAACACAGTTTGAAGTTTGTTACTGTTGTAGTTTGGGGTTTGCAAGATGAAACAGTACAATACAGGTAATGTAATTATAAGATTATTTTATAATAGTCACCCAAGAATTCTAGGAAATCTGTCCACTGTGGACCAAAGAACCCAGCTGAGGGCCTGGGTCCCATGTTGATGTCCTACATGAGTCGAGCTCAAGACCTGGAGACCATAACAATGCCTCCGATGAGTCCAACTGGAGGCCACCAGCCCGTGACAATGTCTCAAGCAGGCTTATTTTATGAATCTGCACTGGAAAGGCCCAAAAGTCAGGGGTGGATTCTAAGAAGCGTATGCCAGCAGGATAAAGGAGCTGTTCTAGGAGGCTGAGGGATCTGCAACACAGTCAGGAAGCAATGAATCCTAGATCGGCCTAAAAGGACTGCAACCACCCTCAGCAATAGCAAGGTCCTGACTCCTTTGAAGACAAGAACAGCTGTGTCCGTAACAGGAAAGCCAGTGGACAAGCTTCTCCAGGAGACTGAAGAAGATCAGTGCACCATCCTTCTCTTCAGATCCAGAAAGCCATACTCAAAGTGAGGGCCAGAGCTCCCCCAAAGCGAACTGTGGCCAATCTCAGCAACAGTAAGATCTGGAGCTCTCTTGACAATAACAGCTTTCTTCAGGAAAGCTAACATGACAGAGTCCTCCAAGAGAACCAACAGCAACCCTAGAAAAACCAACAGTTGTAAAAGCGCTCAACAATGTATTTCTCTTTGTCCAGTTCTCCTTCTACCCTGTTGGAAGCCGTTCTCAGGCGGGCCTCCCTCACCCAGCACCATGCTGGCTCAGTTCAGCTGTGCGGTAAAAGTAACCACCAGCTGCCAATCTCCCACAGTTACCATAGATGATCATCACTGGTAGATGAAAACACAGATTCAGAGCTTTCTAGCCAAGAAGTAAAGAGGAACTTAAACAAAAGAACAGAGGAAGCATGATTAGTGGAGAGTTGGAGAAATGGAAAATGGCAGAGTTCAATTTGCAAAGCCACCTCCACCCAAGTTTCTTACTATACTGCCTAGGCTGGTCTCGAACTTGTGGGCTCAAGTGATCTTCCTGTCTTGTGGTAGAATAGAAGAAAGAAAGATAGGTTTAAACAAAAAAGAGAGGAGGAAAAAAATCAGAATTTTAAGATTTTATTTTGAAAAGCCTTACAGCGTCAATAAATTGGCTTCTTTCCATTCATTAATACCCCATCCCTTTTACTCATTAATTGCCCCTCCTCAGTCCTCAAGGAAGCTGCGGTGTTGGTGGGTGGCCTATCTCCACGTCAAATGTCTGCACAGGAGTGACACTCAGACATGCCCTGCCAAATGGGTATTCTGACAGACAGTAGGAATCCTCACCCCAGCTCATCCATCTTGCCCTGGAAATGGAGTCAGGGAAGCTGTGATAGGTAAGGCTGGCTTGAGAACCTCCTCGGACTCTGTCCAGTAAGTCTCCACCTGCCAAGTTGCTGGTGCTACAGTCCTGTGTCACAACATTTGGCCAAAATTTTTTGATTTAAATAAACTGTAAAATAAAATGACTGGGAATGACTTGCTCCTCTTGTGGCAACTCTATACTCTCTCCAGGGAAAGCAAAACAAGTGGAAAACTGACTAAAAGGAAAAACTAAATTATACTGCTTCAAGAAGTATCTTGTAGGCAGATAATACAGGTTGGTCAAATTATACCTGAGAATTTTAGACACAAAAGTAGAGAACAGGAATATATCTTACATAGGATTTTTCAATGCAAAAAATGCATGAAACAGGACATGTAGAATTTATTTGGGCCAGCCAGATAGCTCAGGGAATTAAAGCACTTGCTTAGGCAGATGCAGGGAACAAGGGTTCTATCCCCGGCCTACCATGCCAGTCCTGCCCCTGGGGTGCTCTGAAATAAGGATTGAGACTGGATGTGGTGGCACATGCCTATAATCCTAGTACTTGAGAGGCCGTAAGCAAGAGGATCACTATGAGTCTGATCTATGTAGTGAGATCTTGTAAACCCCACACTATATACATTAAAAAAGAATTCATTCATTAATTTTTTAGAGAACAAAGACAGATTTGTGGATTACAACTGATAAAACCTACATGCGGGCAGTACAGCTGGGATTTAGGAAGGACAAAAACCAAGACCAGAAAAGGCTCTAGAAACAACACAGGTATTGTGGTTTTTTTGTTTCTTTTTTGGCTGAGAACTGCTGCTCTGCTGGGAGGAGCAGCCAGCTGGGCTCATAACCTGAGCATAGTGGGGCAGAGTTTAATCAGGAAGATACTATTTGTAAGGACAAAAAAGCAGAAGACAGAAATTTGCTCCCCAATGAATGCCTGTATGTTCTGGAAAGATGGACTCCCCTAACCCTTTCTCCTTGATTTCTTTTGTCAGGACTAGTGACTCTCCACCATGTGGGTACCTGGAACTTGTCCCAACCTGATTGGCTGTCTGTCTGTCTTTGACTTTCATGTAGGTGCCTTTGCCCACATGCACATTCTTTTGGATGGGTTTTGTGGGATTCCCTCCTGCTCTTTTGTGATGAGTCAGTTGGTGGCAGGCAGGAAGGCAGTTTGGAGTTAGTGATTAAGTAAGGGGATACATGTGTATCTAGTACAGTAAGATAGTGACTCTAGAGTGAGGGAAGGAGAGTTGACATCAGACATGGCTCTCCCAGCGCCCAACTTGCTTGCCAGCAGAGGCATTGTTCTCAGCAGACTTTCAGCTCAGCACTGAGGCACTCATTGGAAAACCAGATGCTGTACAACAGATAAGATAGGATGAGGAATCTTGCAGATTTGCAAACATCTGGAGACACCCAAAGATTTCCACCAGATGGCTCAAGGATTCTGCCCTCTGACATGTGAGACAGCCAGAGAACTTGGATCCCATTTTCCTGCCTAATGTCCCTTGCCTTCTTTCAGTCACTATAATAAAGTCCTGCTTCTCTTTGCTCCCTACAGACAGCCCTATCACCCTCTGTCTGCCTGCACCTGGGTATTAAGCCCACACCTTGTTGCTTTCACAAAGCCTGTCATGTGCTTTCTGTGTTGTTCATGTTCCTTACTCATAGGTATATGTATCTTTGTATGCTAAGTAAGACCTAGTTGATGATTCTTTCTCTTATATCCTTTGCATTTTATTGGGTGGCAGTTATGCTTCTGTTTTTTTGTTTGCATGATTTGCTTTGTTTGTTTCTTGCTTCTGGCTTTCTCTTGAACTCAGCTCATCAACTCTCCCTCTTGCTTGTTGTTTCATTCACTAAAGTTTGACTCCTTCTGGGCAGAATGAGGTAGAAAGCCTCATGAGACCCTTATTGTGTTCTTGTCCTATATTTTCTTGTAAATCAAGTTGTGTGGGTTTTGCCACAGTGCTAAGAAGAGCTCCCCTCACCCCAGGGTAACAAATACTTTATATAAATAGCAAGTAAAGAGCCCAAGAAAAGCATGCCAGCCAGAATCAAAGTATGTCATAGAAAGCTTATACATCTTCTGGCACTGGAGAACAGTGCTGCAAATTAAGTGAAGGAGAAGGCCACAAAAATTGAAAAACGTGTGTGCCCAAGTGAGACTACTTGAATCAACAGAAACATATATGAATGAGAACTCGTATAGCATTCATGATGTCAGTTCATTAACTCTGGAGATGTTCTAAGGTTTAATCTAGGTCCCACAAGTCATCAACTGAATTTGGGCAGGCTGTATAGATTTGATGTCACAACAAGCTAAAAGAGGTAGCGATTAATAGAGGCATTAGTAGAGGCAGTCAGGAAGAGACCAGGCCCCAGGTAGAATGGGATGAGGCAAACACCCTGGGGCCAAGGGCTGAGCAGGTAGAAACTAGACCCCCAGTGGAGCTGCATTAGCTAAACCTCCATGCCTCCTCAGAGATAAACAGTACCCCAAAGCTGTACACCAGCACATTTGGTCCACTAAGCCTAAACAATTTAACAAACACATAGACAGATGAGCAGAACATGCTGACCCTCTCTCCTACCCCTTCCAGAAGTGCCTTCGTTCTTCTCCATGCTACGGATGCTGTATGACCTATTAGGTCAACACTGGGCTAAGTAGCTGCACCTATCATCCTGTAGGTTGATTGTAGTTTGATCCAAGGTAACCTGTGATGTGATTTTACTGTATGAATACCCCTGGACAAAGCAGTTCAGTGACACCCACTTTGGGGGCCTATCTGATCTCTCAGGGGCTCTCTCTCTCCTGCTCTTAGCCACCTTTGTCCTCGACTCCATTCTTCAGCAACCTGTGACATGAGCTTGCCATATCTAACAGGCTGGAAATGCTATTTCTGTGTAACATCTAACGCCTCAAAATTTGTCATCTGTAAGGTGAAGTTGATTATAATTATGCCCACTCTAGTCTCTTACTGGTCCAGGTTAAATGTGTCTATATTTAAGTGTGAGGCTGGGGATGTGACTCAGTGGCAGAGAGCTTGCCTAGCTTGCTAGAGGCCTTGGGTTCTATCCTTGGTGCCATTCAATGGGGCCTTATGGCCCATGCCTATCATTTCAGTTACTTGGAATGTCAAGGTGAAAGGATCTCAAATTTGAGGCCAGCCTGGGCAACCTAGAGGTGCCCTGTCTCAGAAGAAAAATAAAATGGTCTGACCAAGCAGCTCAGTGCTATAGGGCCCCTCATTTGCATTCTCAGTACCCAAGCAAACAGACAACAATAAAATACCATTTAATTTTTGAAATTCTAGGGCCAGGGAAATAGCTCAGTGGCACAAGCACCTCCCTGGCAAGTGCGAAGTCCTGAGTTCGATCCCTGGCTTAAAAAAAAAAAAAAAGAATTCAAATAACTTTTGAAATTCTATAAAATTAATTTCATTGGCAAGCTGAATCTAAAGCTGATTGAGAAGAGCAAATAAACACATTGGACTAAAATACTGAAAAGAAGTTTGACAATGAGTGTGGTTCATTAGAGTGTCACAGTAATTATATAGTATGATCTATGCCAAAGAAAAAGGCAACTAGCAAAGGAAAAGCTCAGAATTCAGGAGAGGAAGTTCATGAAGGCCAGAACTGAAACTTTAATAATTCTGGTGAGCTACAAACCTCCATAATTACGTTCTCAGAGCACAAAATATTAGCATTATTATTAAATGTAATTACTTTGTATGTTCTACAGAGAGAACATATATACAAAAGCAATCAGAAGTCTGTCTCGCTGTCTCCTGGATGCCTGAGTCCAGACTGCTGCTGCAGATTTTGCTTACTGAACCATTTTTGATCCTAGATAATTAGCAAAGAGTAAAACCCAATACATGTCGAAAGAATTGCAGGTAGGAAAAGTAGGTTTCACACGATTATCATGACCAGTGGGACACAGATAGAGGTCTGATCTAAAAATTATAAGCCGGTTTTGTTTTCCTTCCGATTATGGTTTCTTAATCTTTCATTTTGTGGGGTAGGGATCAGCCCTCCCATGAGAACCCAAAATGAAAAAAAAAAAAATGCAACTGAGGAAAGACCAGATTCTCCTTAGTTTAGTAGTTCCTAATGTTTGGCTGTGCGCGGCCAACCATCTGCAACCACAAACTCCCTGCTGCAAAGCTGGCAGGAAACAAAGCAGAGCAAAGCAGCGCAGGAGTCACTCGTGTGACCACAGGGACTTTGGCAGCCCGTCTGGGGCGAGACCATAAACCCTTTTCTGAAATCAGTCCGAAACGAAACTATGCACAATAAACGTGAAATCCAAACCCTGATGTTGTAGTGACCCAAAAGGAATGTGAATTCTTCTTCAGGACCAAAAGACCCGTGGATGAACCGTTTCTAGATTTTTGCTTCAGCTTTCCTGAGAGTAAGTTAAACTCTAAATCGTTTATTTTACATTTGGAAATATAAAGTAAGACTAGAAGCAGAGATACCAAAACATGTGAGTGAAAAATCATGAAATGCACTGAATTACTACTCATTTTGACTTTTCAAAGCATATGAGTATTTTATATTGTATAACTAAATAATCATTTGGAAAAATTTCCATTTTTGTACCAGGGCCAGAGGATGTGTGGACAACTAGCATGTCTAATAGAATAGACTATTAGATACAGATTGAAAGGCATGTGGTTTTAGGCTACCTCTTTGCAAATAAGAAATAGCTCTAAAGTTAGATGTACTTATTCTGTATTGTCTGGTTTTGCTGTTAGAGGAATTATCAGCATTAGAGGATGCAAGATTTTCTGAGTTTCAAACTGTTTTAACTGGCAGGAATATTTTCATTAAGAAAACTTGGATACTTTCATTAACTGTGTAATACTTTGCTGATCATAGTAAAAAAAAAATGAGATTTGCTGTCTAATTTGCTGTGTAGTGCATGTACTCCCTGAATATAAGGTATTCTGACTGGGAAATGACTGGCTTTTGTAACTAATTTATTATTTTTAAGTTGCATGATTTTTCCTATTCAGTAAGCTAACTAGATGTTTGTGCTACCGAGGTAAGTATTATTTTTCCCCCTGATAGATCATCAGTGGAAAAGATTACTCTAAGCTAAAGCAACCACATCATATAATTTTTCCTTTTATATTTTATAGCCCATGTAAGTTTATTGAAAGAAAGGAGAGTACCCACTTGGGCCACATCTTATGCAGATGCCAAGGCTTGTCACGGTATTGACTCCTCAAAGGAAATATGTGGTTTGGTTTTCCTGGTGGTTTTTCAGTTATGGGGGCCTTTCGATGGTGTCATTTCAGGGAGCTGACCCATGTGGCTAGAGATCACAGCCATGATGAATAGTGTAAATTCTTCGTAATGGTCATAATATTATCTATCCGCTTGCCTTTGGATTTAGATGATATCACGTTTGTGCATATTTTACTTCATTTTTTTTCAGACCTCAATTATAAAAGGTAAATGAAGGATACAGTGAATCACGCTCTTGAGAGTGTGACCCACGATGAGCCCATCATGTTTCGATTATTGATTTCCTCTCATCTCTAGCTCCTGTTTCACACCTGGCCTCCAAACCTATTTCCCACAGGGATAGGTGACCTTGTCTTTTCGGTGTTCGGTGGTCATCCCTTAGTTCCTGAATATTTTTTGGAAAATGTACATTCCCTATAGCACAAATTTATATAAATGATGTAACTGAAACTTTTATTGTTTTAAATTAGCATTATGTTTTTCATATTGCTTTATGTGAATAGGTAGAGAACAACCTTTGTTTTAGTTCTTACATAGTACTGTTTGGACAGTGTGCTTTACAATTAGCTTTACAACACCATACACTAATTATCTGCATTATGAAAAAAATCCATGCTCATCCTAGTGAACCCATAGAAGAATTTTCTTGGGATATGTATCTAGGAGCAGCACTAATTAATGATAAGATACTGCTCACTAGTAACATAAATGTAATAAATCACCTAAATGACTAAGTCTATACTTCCACCATTGGTGTATAACATTCTTTTATTCCCATTAGACAATTTAATTGCCCGGGAACAACAGCTCTCGATGCCAGTAAACTCTCTAAATTCTGTCAGTACTATGAGAAAGAAATATTTCTCAGTGGTTCCAATTTTTACTTCTCTTAATCCTGAGTTGGAACAGTTCTTTCTTCTGTCTTATTTTTTAGAAAGTCTTTGAGCATTCTTCTCCAAGCATGCAATTGGAAACAGCTGTTCAAATGTTTCTTTTTGATTAGACTGCACAATGCTTTCTATTTAAGATATTCATATTTACTTCCTTACTTCCCCATTTTAAAAATAAACAGGTCAAAATGAACAAGAGGCATATAAGCGTGAGTCAACAAGCGTGGACTCTCCTCTGCAAGAACTGCCTAAAAAAGTGGAGAACGAAAAGGGAGACCTTGTTGGTATGGTTCAGAGTCTATGTTCTCGTAATTAGAGGGGAAATGTATTTTCTCAGCGACACAAACACTTTACCTTCTTCACTTAGTGTTTTCTGTGCATTCTAATCCTAATTAGCAAGCTAGATTTTTCTCCAAATTCTGGACTCTGCTATTTTTTTTTGTTTTGAATTGAGTTTAAATATGTACTTATTATGTCTTGCTAGAGATACTTTTAAAAGCAGTCCTATTCAGAGACTCCCTAAAACATGAAGCTGTGTTTCTGTACCACAGAGAATTCTTCATATCTGAGCTCACTTGAATTGTTTTTCATTTTATGGAAAAAAAATTAAAATTTCATCTCAAAATAATAGGAGAATAGCAAGAGTTAATACACTGAGTATTGTTATCTTTAAAGTAGTTATTCAGAGTACAAGATAACTGCATGCATTCTTCAAATGGTATTAGCATAAACCTCTTTTCAATGAATTGAGAGAAACTAGTAGAATAACTTTTATATTTTGGTTGCTTTTCCTTTTCCCGTCCTTCCTTTCCCGTTTCCCCATTCTAGGTCCTTTTTCCTTGTAAACAGTATTTTTCCCATTTCTCAATGTCTGGTGTAGAGTTTAGAGCTTATTTGCTTTTTTCAGGTTCTTGCACCGGGGAGACAATATGATGTTTGCACACGTGACTTTGATCTATTTCACTTATGAGTATGGTTTCTAGTTCCATCTTCATCTTAATTTAATGAAGACATTTACACAGCATGTTAAGGCCAAAGTCAAAGAAAGAGATAGAATTTAGTCCTGATTTAATTCAGAATTGGCTTGAATTTTAAATACAAAATCAAAAGGATGTTCTTACCATAAAGAAGTAAGAAAAGTGTCAGGTGATGAACCTGCTAATTATCCTGTTATCCAATATACGCATGAATCAAAATATCACAATGCACTCAGTAAATACATATAAATATGATGTGTCAATCAACAAAGATACAAAAGACAAATTATAGTGGTTTGAAACAATTGAACTATGATACAGACAATGTGACAATTTCAGTAATGTGACAATGTTGGTTTGCAAAATATAGTGGGCATTTAAAGAAACAGGAAAGCAAAACACCACTTTGATTTTTTACTTGCATTAAAGCATACTTGCTTGTATTGTAACAATAATTAAATGTGCTTTGTATAGAAAAATCCAATAAATGTAGAAAAACATCATAAGTTGAAATCACTAATAAGTTTGATAATTGAGGAGTTGGTTATAGTTGAGTTGTTCTTTTAAATGCTTTGTGTGTGCGTGTGTGCATGTGTGAGTGTGTATTCATTCAACAAGTATGCACGGGGCTGGGGAGATAGCTCAGTAGTCTAAGCACCTGCCTGGCAAGTGCAAGGACCTGGGTTTGATCCCTGGTACAGCATGCAGTGTCAGCCACAAACCAGGTGTGGTGGTGCCTGCCTGCAATCTCAGCACTGAGGAGGCTGAGACAGGAGGATTACTATGAGTTTGAACTGTGCAATGAGACCATTAATCAAATAAATAAATTAATTAAAAAGTATGCACTGAATACTTAGATTGTTAGCAAACAGAGTGTACAAAAATTTCTCAGTATGGAGCAAGGATTATACAAATACAGATATAAAAGTGGGGTCAAACTATATAGGTGGCTTGTATCCAAACCTCTAAGTCCCTTTAAGTAAGTATTATCTCCTTTTGTCTATGTAGATACAGACATAGACCAACAAATACAGATAAAATTGCGTGGAATGAATATGCTATATACCTCTTTGCAAAGCCCTGGGATTCGAATTATAACTGAAATAATAACATGTTTTTTTATGACTTCAGACTCATTCTGTTATACTCCCAATTCCAAATGTGGTCACAATGACAACTGAAAACTCATTTTTTATTATCAATAATATAAGTCTGTCTTCTTCTATGTGCAGACAGCAGCAGATAAAATTATGACCTCACTCCTGCTGACAGATGCTCCTTATCTGTTTTATGCTATCTACTTTCCAGAATGACCTTAAACTTTCAGCCACTCATGAAAGAACCCAGCTTTCCCTCGAAGAATGATAAACATAAGATTCTCAAGCAAAGCTGATGTTGATGTCACATCCACCTTGGATAGTGTGCCTATTCCAAAATGTGTAGATTACAGTACAAAAGTAAATCAATCCATTAAAAAAATAGGAGAGAAAATAAAATGGGGCGGTAAACCTCCTAACTGAATTAAGTGGTTTCAATTGTATATGGTAGAATACCTATTGATTTATTTCATCTCTCTCTCTCTCATTGCTATGTAGGAATGGTTTTTCTCATTTCTTCTACTCCTGTTTGCATTCCTCTTTTCTTTCAATTTACATCAAGTCCATGACTTTTCTCAAATGCCGGCGATGGATCTGGGACGTGTAGATCATTTTAATGATTCTAATTATATCATTGCATTCGCACCTGAATCCAAAAATACTCAAGAGATAATGAACAAGGTAGCTTCAGCCCCATTTATGAAAGGTATGTTTCTGGGAGTTCATCATGGTTTTCTTATTTGGAAAAGATACAAATTCATTATGGACTTTCCTTGTAAATTGTGTTAAAATTTGATGTTTGTAGACTTGATTAACAGCACTAATGTATGTTCCTTTTCAGTATCAGGAGGGTTTTCTTACTCCATTGATTAGTGTCCTATTTAAACAATTCTATGTTAAAGGATTAACATTCTTTATAGTACATTTTAAAAATATATTTGGTACAGGGTCTATAAGGTCTCACTAAGTAGATCGGACTTATAGTGATCCTCATGTTTTCAGCATCCCAAGTGCTATGATTACAGGCATGTGCCACCATGCCCAGTCTCAATAGCCATCTCAGTGCATCCCAGGGGCAGGGCCAGCATGGCACATTGAGTATTGAACCCCAGCCACTATGTTCTGCCTAAACAGGTGCTTTAGTCTGCTGAGCTATCTGGCTGGCCCTTCTGGTACATATTGAGATGAGGTCAGCTCAAGAATAATTTATGTTTTGAGAAGATTCTGGAAAGATTGAATGGAAGGGATACATGTTTTTTTTGATACATGGTTTTATTAATCTCATCAAATGCACACAATTCTAAACAGAAACTGAGCAGCAATGTCAAATATGCATGGATGATATTTACAACAAAACAAGATGCAAAGTGTTTCCTTGTATCCCTACAAATAAATGATTGAAGAGGAGGCACTGTTAACCATAAGAGTGTGGTAGTGTTTCTCTCTGGGGTGGTAGGAGAACAAGGGAAGCAATGGAGTACTTGAAGGCTCAAGGAGAGCCCTTAGGAGCTAGCAAGCACCCAGTGGCAGGCAGACCCAGCCAATTCCAGCACAGTAACTGAAGCCATTGTTAATAATCACACTGGGAGTATGGGTCTAGATTGCTATTAGAGTATATGCTTGGAATAGAATAGAACAAATAGGAAATTATAGAACCATCTTATTTTTTTTTGGTGCTACTGAAGATTGAGGGCCTCAATCTGAGGAAAGGAGATGCAAGCCTAGAGTGATGGTACAGACCTATAAATCCTAAGAGATACAAAGGTTCAAGATGCAGTCCCAGTACTGGAAAAAAAGGAGAAGTAGAGGTTCAGTACATGAACCTTAAACAATGAAGAATCTTGTAATTCCAGATAGTTGAGGAAGCCATCAAGGACTTACTGATTATGCCAAATGGATTCAAGAGATAAAGTGTCTAAACTTGAGATTGAATAAATAAAATAATTGCAGTTCAAAACTTGCCAAATAGAAATTTAACTGCTTTCACAATGAGATTAGGGAAAGGTGAAAGATTTATATGATACTAAGAGAAACCAGAGTATTCAGAACGAGATTAAAAGGAAAGTCTAATTTCTTTTTAAACTTTTTTAAAGAGAAAAAAATGAAAACAAAATAATAAAAGGATAAAAATGGTGAACATGTTACATGTTGTTATTTCCAAACCAGTTGCTCAAAGTACAAGACACACACAAGCATTCAGTCATCCAAACAATAATAGCATAAGACTTTCTTTTTTCTTTTTTTCCCCCCTTTGGTGGCAGCAGGGATTGAACTCAGAACCTTGAGCTTACCAGACAAGCACTTATTCCACAAGACTTTCTTTTCAATAACTAAGAGAAATTAGTAATATAGCTCTCTTAACTATCATACATCTTTTTTTCCTTTTTTTTTTTTTGCTTTTTCCTTTCTCCTTTCCCCCAATCCCAGTTTCTCTTTCCATTGAACAGTTTCTTCCAATGTTATAATATCTATTGTACACTTTGGATCTTACTTACTTTTAGCTTCTCACACTAGGTAGACAATATGATGTTCGCACACATGCATTTGGTCTATTTCACTTATCAATATGGTCTCAAGGTGCATCCACTAACCTATAAAAGTCTCTAGTTCATCATTCTTTATAGCTGAGGAGCACTCTATTGTATAAAAAGACCACATCTTTATTATCCATTCCTCAGCTGATGGGCATTGGGGTTATTTCCAAGATTTAACTATGATAAATGGTGCTGCTGTACACATGGGTGTACATAGATTGCTGTGGTATGACGTTTTTAATCCCTCTGGAAAGATACTCAGAAGAAGAACACCTGGGTCAAATGGGACCTCCAATCTTAGTGTTTTGAGGAATCTCCACACTGATTTCCATAGTGTTTGTACCTGTCTACACTTCCACTAACAGTGGAGAAGGGTTCTTTCTTCCCCAAAATTCCTCCATCTTGTGTTACTGGTTGACTTTTTATGACAGGCCATTCATTTAGGGGTGAGATGGAATCTTAATGTTGTTTTTAACTTGCACCTCCAAAATGACCAGTGATGTCTTTTCATATATTTATTTGATGTTTGTGTTTCTTCACTGAGAAATGTGAATTCATCTCAGATGATTTTTTATGGAGTTTGGTCCTTAAATTTGGCAGGTGTGAATTTTTTTAAAGTTATTTGCTCTCAATAGTAACCCTTAGTCTGAGGAATAGCTGGAAAATATTTTTTCCTACATTGTGGGTTGTCTTTACATCCTGTTGGTGCTTTCTTTTGCTATCTAAAAGCTTTTTAATAGAGATGAACCCAGTTATTGATTCTTTATGATAGTTCCTGTGCAATTAGGGTTTTCTTTGTAACGTCTTGCAGACACAAATGTCAAGAGTTTCACCTACTCTGTCTTCCAGCAGATTTAATGTTTCTGCTTTAATATTTAGATCTTTGATTCATTTTGACTTTAATTTAGTGTATGATGAAAGATATAGGTCCAATTTTAATCTACAGCATGCTTAGAGCCATTTTTTCAGCACCACTTATTAAAGAGGCTACCTTTCTTTCAGTGAATGTGTCTGGCAGTTTTGTCAAAGATAAGGTGGCTGAGTACATCTGGAATTGCTTCTGAATCTTCTGATCAGTTCCATTGATTTTTCAGGTCTGTTTTCATGCCAGCGCTACACTGCTTTTAGTACAGTAGCTTTATGGTATAATTTCAAGTCAGAGATTGTGTTACTTCTCCCTTGCCTGTCTTGCCCAGAATTGCCTTTAATATTCTAGATTTTCTTGTTACAAATGAATTTTAGGATTTTTTCTCTAATTATGTGAGATATGCTGCTGGAATTTTGATTGGAGTTGCACTAAATGTATGTAACAAGTATTGTTTAGATGTATGACCATTTTTACTATATTGCTTCTTCATATACAATAACAAAGAATATCTTTCCATTTTCTTATATCTGCTTCAGGCTCCTTTTCCAAAATACTGCAGTTTTCAATAGAGAGGTCTTTTATAGCCTTTTTCTTTCTTTCTTTCTTTTTTCTTTCTTTCTCTTTCTTTCTTTCTTTCTTTCTTTCTTTCTT
>NDGN011249959.1:0-10430 GCA_002564285.1 Tympanoctomys barrerae | reverse complement strand
TGTGATTTTTATGTGCACCTTGATCTAGACATACAGAATTATGGTGACACTTGCTACCATAATATTTTGTGAAATTTTGTTTAGAATTTTGATTTGGACTGTATCTCATTTTATAATCACTATGTTTTAAATTTACTTTTTATGTTTTGCTTTATTGTTATTAAGGGCAAAGTAAATATCCAGAACTAAGGAGGATGTAGATCATGTGTAAGGATTTTATTCATGTTTCATAGTTTTGACATGAGCAGTTTTAACATACTCCTCTCGATACTTTAAATCATAACAGAAAGAGATTGAGCTATATTTTAGTTGTACAGTATAGTTTAGTACTGTTAAAACGGAAAGGTAGGTGTGGTAGCACACACCTGTAATCCCAGATACTCAGGAGGCTAAAGCAAGAAGATTGAAAATAGGGGACACCCTTGGTCATTTAGAAGGGTCCTGTCTCAGAGGGCCAAGGGTGTAGCTCAAGTGTTGGTCTTGCATGCATGAAGCCCAGGATTCATGAAATTGCCGACTGTTGAGTACAATGGATAAATCTTTGTCCTGGTTCCTGTTTGTGAACCGTTTGTGACTCCTAAGCCTATTTTTCACAGCCAAAATAAACAGAGAGATGGAATTATCTGACAGATTTGAACAATGTTTCAGTCTCTTACTTCATATAGGTTATTTCCATTGGAATATGGGATTCTAAAGAATGCATGTACTGTGTGTGTGTTTTGTTTCATGGTGCTGGGATTGAACCCAAAAACTCATACTTAATAAGGCAGCATCTACCATTGAGCTCCATAGCAACACTTTCTTAATAAACAGTCTAAAGTTAAAACTGAGGCCAACCTAAAATAACTGATTCTTCACTGAAGGGGCCTAAGTTAATGATGTTTTCCTGGACTTTTCCTGTGATATCTTACTTTGTTTAATGATCTAATATTGTAGGGTTTGTTTGTTTTTTTCCTAAAACATTAACATTCTAGGTCAGTGATGGTGAGCCTTTTAAAGAGACCAAGTGGCCAGACTGTAACCTTGAACCCTCATATTTCTTGCAAAGTGCCAACACTGCATTTAAACCTTAATCATGAGGTTTTAGTGTAGGAAAAACAGCTCATACATTAACATCTTATACAAATAGCTATTTATTGAAAAGTAGAAGTTGGCGTTTGGTGTGCTTTTGCACAGTTAATGTGATCTTTGCTGTTGTGATGTGTTAGATCTTAACTGGGGTGACTTGCCTCATGTGTCTGGTGCAGCGTATATGCCATGAGTTTGCCATCACTGTTCTAGATTCTTCAATCTGTTTTCTGAGAAAGTATAGAAATTTTCTTATGCAGTACCTTCATTTAACTGATGAATCAATTTCTGTACTTATGTACTTTAAAACCCTGATTTTAAAAATACTCCTAGAAAATGAGGAATTGCTACTAGTAGTTAAAACAGGTCTTAATTAAAATTAAGGCTTTATCATTTGTATCTCCTATTAATTATATTTTTAAAGTTTGTATGTTAGATTTAAATGGATTTCAAGTCTTTGTTACATATTTAATGGGTTGGATTTTGTACATTTGTAATAATACTCTTCTTATTTTAGAGATGAAACTTAAAGTTCATTGCCAGAGTAAGTAGTCATTTGATTGGAAAGTTGGGCAGAGAAAAGTTCCATCTTCATCTACAGAATTTGTGGCTGTAGACTACTTAGATGAAACTTCTTCACAGTTGGAGTGAGAGTTTGGAACTGTAGTAGGTGAAAAGAAACTTAAGTGCTGAAATACAGTAGTATAGATGGAAGTTCTCAAGTGAAAAACAATACTCAGGACTTCTGTAGAATCTATAACTTGATTTGATTTCTCCAGGGATATTCGTAACTCAAATTTCTAAGTATAGATATTCGAAAAGGGGGAGGGAAGAAGATCAGTAGCTGTGGGCCACAAGTTCTATGAAAATTCAGTGCTTAGAAAAAGTCATAGGAATATCTCTGAGCTCTGAATGCTGTAACCTTCCTGAAATTTTCTTGCGTTTCTCTGGAAGCTTTGTCTAGGGTGACATGAAGGAAATTTGCCTGCAAGTAGACAAAAAGAGTTTGATTGTGACTGCAGAGTGTAGATATTATCTTTCAGCAGGCATTTAGCACAGTTATATGGCTGTAAGCTATTATTTCCCCCATCATAGCAATCTATGTAGTTGAAATTTTACACAAAATTTCCAGTCTTTAGTTTGTTGAGAGAGGACGTGTAGATCAAGGTGAAGGTTAAGTGTTTGTATATGTTAACCCTGGTAAGTTTTGTTTCAAATATATTTCGGTCTATTCTAATGTAACAAAATTTTTTAGTCAGAATGTTCTAGCAGCCATCACTCAAACATTAATTACTGTCAGTGGGAAAGGATATCCTCCCACATCTTTTCTGGAGTGCTTCAAACCATCCCACTTCCTTTTCTCTTTTACCTTTAGAACTGATTACTGACACTTGGGAATTATAATCAGATTGCATCAATCTTTATGGAAAGGTTACCAATTATTGCACTACAAAATATGCATTTCCCCCTAATAGTGAGTGTTTCTCTCATTATGTCTCACAGTTCAGTGCTTTTAAATACCTCCTAGAAGAATGAATGCTTTGTATCGTGCTCTGATTTAATACATTTGAAAGAAAGTTTATTGATGGGTTTCTTATCCTCAAATCTGGGGAAAGGCAGAAGGGGCAAGATTAGTTAATACAAAATCTTCATAGGATCTTTGCCTGTTATATATCCCTGAGGTAGAAGCATGGCAGATGTTAAATATCTATACTCTGATATAAGATCCAAGGCTAATATTTACTGTAAAGAGCTATGAGAAGTGAGGATTTTTTATGGGGAGATGTACATTGAGCATTGTACTTTGCTCTTTACATACATTATCTTATTTTGTTCTCACAACAGCCAATAAAAATTTGTCCTTGGGCATGTAGCTAGCAGGTTAGAAAACAAAACTGTGACTTAGATTCAGATCTCAAGTTTCAAGGCCATGCTTTCTCAGGTACAGACAGAGAAGGCTGTTGGTAGAATATTAGAAAGTTTAGAGTTTTTCCATTGTATATAATTGAAATGCTGAACATGATGAAGCTATTTTGTTACCACCACCATCACACTCACCATTTTCTTTATTTCTACTATTCATCAGCATCAACTGATAAAGCCTAGGAGCTTGCCAGGCTGTCTGGCTCACTGTGTTCAATACAACATAGACTTGTTAATTTAATGGCACTCTGAGAGGTAAAGTTCATGACTGCCAAGTACAAACAGACCTTCTGTAGAATGTTAATTTGGTTATAGGAGAGAATGCTTGTTTTTCTTTTCTCTGTGCTAACAAAGAAGCTGGCAGATTTTCTCATGAGTAAAAAGGACTTTGACTTGTTTAAATATGTGGAATCAAAGGGAAGTGAATAGTCCTGATAAACATTTTCCTTTGTGCAGTCTTCAGTTATTATATGCTGTACCTGCCGGCTAATTGCAAATTGTATGCTCTTTTGTTCTTTGCCATCTTTTTTTAAAACTTTAGATTTGGTTTTATGATTGTTTCCTATAGGGATTTATTGATAGGGAAATAAATCATTTTCTCATTTGAGCCAGTACTGTTTTTATGGCAGATTATTCTGTTACCAGCAGAGGTGTACAACTAGGTCTCTCTAAGAGGTGTTACTGTATAACTTTGTGCAGCCATTTAAAAAAAAAGTAACTTATTGATATAGGTGAGTTACCATAAAGTTCACCCCTTAAAGGTGTACAATATACTGGTTTTTAGTATATTCACAGAGTTATGTACCAATTTACTAATTTTAGAACACAATTCTAAAACACTTCTATCACCTTCAGAAGAAATCACTTAACCCCTAGCAGTCATTCTCCACTCTTCTACTGGCTTGTTCCTGGCAGCTACTAATCTACCGTCTGTCTTTATGGCCTTACTTGTTTTGTATGTGTTGTATAAATGCAGTTACTCAGTATGTGACTATTTCTAGCTGGCTTCATTCACATTGCATGTTTTCGAGGTTCATCTATGTTTTAGCAGATATCAGAACTTTTTTTTTATTGCTAAATAGTATTATAGAGATATATCACATTTTATCTGTATCAGCTGATGGATACTTGGGTGGTTTTCACTTTTTTGCCTATTAATCATGTTTTGGTGAATATTTGTGTACAAGGTTTGTTTTCTATTTTTGTATATGTAGGAATAGGTGTCCTGGTACTAGGGATTGGTAGAACCCAGAACCTTGTGCATGTTAGGCAAGTACTCTTAGCACTCAGTTATACTTGCAATCCTTGTATACAAATGTTTTCATTTATTTTGGATATATACCTAGAAGTGGAATTTATGGATCACATGGTAACTCTGATTATTTTGAGAACAAACCAGACTGTTTTCTAAAGTAGCTTTACATTCTTAGCAGTGTTTAAGGATTTCATATTTTCACGTTCTTGCCAAAATTTTATTATTTTCTTCATTTAGCTGTCCTAATAGGTATAAAGTAGTATTTCATTGTGGTTTTCATTTGCATTTCCTTAAAGACTAATGATACTGAATATCTTCATATGCTTGTGTACTGTATAGCTTCTTCACACAATCACCTGTTCAAACTCTGTCCATTGAAACAATTGGGCTTTTTATTGTTTAGCTATAATAGTTCCTTATATATTCTGGATATGCATATCCTTATCAGATATATGAATTATAAGTGTTTTCTTTATGCTGTGGATTGTGTTTTCACTTTCTTGATGAATAATCTCTGAAGCAAATAGTTTTAATTTTGATCAAGCCAAGTTTTTTTGTTACTTGTACAGATTTCTGTTTCAAATCTCTTATAAGTTAAAAAATGCCAGTTATTTTTTAATATCTCCCATTTAAAAAATTTATACAGAACTAAGTGTCCTGCTAATTATATAGTAGGTTAGAGTATCCACTAAATATTTGTGTTTTCAAGTATTTTCATCTTAATTCAGTGTGCACAGACCAAGTGTCCTGACCAAACAACCATTTCACTTTTTAAAAATGTCATGAAAATGTCTTTCAGTGTTTTGCATAGTCATGCATCATCCTATAGGCATTTATAAATCTCTAGCTAGTTTGTATTGTCTGGGCTTGAGGATGTAGGGGTGTTTGGAATATTACCTTACCTTTTTTCATGTCTATTCATACATGTTTGCTATGCATAATGATTGCATTCATCATGGGGAGTTGCTATGTGTATATAACATATCTTAGTTTTTAAAAATTCTCTTGCCCTCTCCTTTTCATGTTCCCTTTATCTCTAGACTCCCTTTGCATTTGCATAAGAACTCATTTGCCAGGCCAGAATTGATTGTGGTGCTCATTGTACAGAGATGGATGGGTAACTCTAGCTTTTTGTTGTAATCTGCAAATTTTTCTTTTGGCTTACTGCTGTGTGTGTGATGTACACTAGTACCAGATATTTATAGCAGCCTTGTTTAGGATTATTGATATAATATAAGGTAGACATAGATATGCTGACTTCGATGCTTAGAAGAGAGCCCAAAGAAAGCCATTTAAAAAAAAAATTTCTTCAGGTTTTCTGAGTTTTCAGCAGAGCAAATGTCCTGCCTTCTAATTGGCTCAGTGTCGTAGATATATGTGTCCAAGCCCAAGTCCAGGTATTTCCAGGTAGTCAGAGCATAAAATGGGAAGCAGGGAGTAACAGGTATTTGGTTGGAGAGGAAGATTGATTATAGAGTTGAGTGTATCATGTTAAAGAATTTAAACTTTGTACTCACTTAACAGGAACCATTGAAGAGTCCACTGGGGAATGAATGGATGTGATATAGTCACTCTGTGGTACAGACACTTGTGAGAACTAGAGACAGGAGACTGCTGGACTGTGACATTAGTCCAAATAAGAGCTTATGAGTACCTATAGTGGAGCACTGGTGGTAGAGAGGGAGAAGACAAGAGGCTGGAAATCTTTAGGAGATATACTAATCAGCACACCCTGTTTCAAGTGACCAGAAATCATACTCAAACTATTCACATTAAAAGGAGGGTTAGTTGGAAAATTCCTGGAGAAAATTGCTAAATTTAGGACAGAAGTACTGAAAAAACTGGGATGAGTTTAGGCACTTTTGAGAATTTGACAGCACTCATGACCACATGATGGGGCCTTATCTTCATACTCTCCAACAAAAGAGAAAGCTTCTCTCAGCTGTAGTTTTTAAAGTCCTAGAAACATTTGGGAAAGGGATGTCCAGTAGAGCTGTCTGTGCATATCCACTCTGGGAATTTGAGCCAGACTGGGCTATTGTTAAAGTCCAAAGAGGAAGTGAGAGGTCAAAAATGCCTTGCAAGTTTGTGGCTTTGGTAGCTAATGATGGCACCATCTCTATCCAAAGAATGAGATTTGGGGCCGAGCCAGTCCAAATGTAGGAAGTAAACAGAGGTAGTTTTTGAGTACAGTTAGTGTGGGACATAACGGCATGCTACATATTTTTATGATTATTTGATTGACTTTCTTATGATTAGGGTACTTTTAGAGACAGGGACTAATTTTTTTTTTTTTTTTTTGAGTCTCCAGAACCCAGAATATTATACTCAGCTCTTGGTAGGTATTGGGTCTGAGTCTATGAATAAGGCATGCAGGTAACTAGAGGTCATCTGGCTCTCAGATGAGGATACAAAATACAGATTTAAGAATTATCAGTGGAGGGCTAAATGGTTGACATTTCTTGAGAGTTGCTGCTACTTGCTAAGGGGCATTTATAAAAATTCACATATTATGGAGATGTAATTTTCATGTCTAAATAATGAAATTATCTTTCTTTTCATTATTATCATCATTACTACTACAACTACTATTATTACTATTTTACTTTTTGATCTGTGTACTATTTAATTGTGCCAGTAATTAACTGGTATTAATCCTGCCATGGGAGTTTTCTTATTTTTGAGACAAAATAGAATTAGAGTTATGACAAAAAAAGGAAATAAAGGTGATAAAGACAGAAAAACTCTATTTTCTTTTAGGAATAACTGACTCAGAATGAAACTTCGGATATGATTTCAGATCACTCCTGTAAACTATCAAGAGAGATGTTTATAAACACTTGGAACAATACAGATTGTACCAAGAAAATGTGCTTTGATCAACTCTGGAGATAAAAAACAGGGAACTTAAGTCAAATTCTATCTGAATGGAAAGTACTGGAAGTTCACCTTAAAAGTAAGAATTTAGTTTACATCAAGATTTTATATTCAGTAATTTTATATTCTGAATAGCAGATGCTAACCTAGTTCCATCTTGTATATAAAAATAAAATGAGTTGCAGATTTTAAATCTTGGCATCTTGAAATCTAACTCCTGATTTCTATCTCTTAATAACTATTGGAATACTAGTCTAGAAATGGAATTTGACTTTGGTTTTTACCCTTTAATTTTGAAATGAGTATGCTTCCAAGTCTCTTTCCTCTATATTCAGGAAAACCGAAATATTGGTAGCTTGGATATGCCATGGTTGTTATTTAAATTTTAGAATATAATTGCTTTTATATATAAAGTAGTAATATTATGTTCCCACTTGGGAGTAATGTTTGGTCTGCCTTTTTAAATTTTAAGGCATAAGTACAGTTGTACTGCCCTTGAAGGCTAAAACACTTTTGTCCTACCACCCTGCCAGATGACACAATATTATATAAATTGCATATTTAGTCAGCTCTTAGTGTCTTTGGGGGATTGTTTCCAGAGCTCATGTGGATACCAAGATCTATAGATGCTATAGTCCCTTATATAAAATGATGTAATATTTATATACAGTTTATACATATTTTTCCATGTACTTTATATTGTTTCTAGTTTATCTTAATGTCTCATGTAGACACTACGGGAATATTTTCTATTCTGTATCATTTAAGGAATAATGGCCTAGAATGCCTGTAAATGTACAGAATGAAAGCAAATTGAAGTTGAGTATGCATCAGATACCCAACATTCTGGGTGGCACATACCTATAATCCCAGCACCCTGAGAGCCTGAGGCAAGAAGATTGCAAGTTCAAGCCCTAGAGCAATTTAGCAATTAGTGAGAACCCATCCCAAAATAAAAAAGATGCAGGGGTCGGCCCTGCCCCGGGGGTGCACTGAGACTGGGCATGGTGGCACGTGTTCCTGTAATTCCAGCACATGGGAAGCTGTAAATAGGATCACTAGGAGTCTGATCTATGCAGTGAGACCCTGTAGGCCCTGTCCTAAAATAAAAAATAAATAAATAAAAATTAAAAAAAAATTTAAAAAGGGCTTGTGATATAGTTCAGTACAAAGGCCTTAGGTTCGATCCTGAGTACCATAAAGAGAAGAAAATCTGACTGCAGTTGATTGAATCCATAGATGCACAACCAATGGATATGGAGGGCTAGTTGTATTTTTTAATATTGCTATTTATTACCTAGAATCCTTTTGTTCCCCTAGCCAGTAAAATTGTAAGGCATTTTAAAAAATCATTTATTTTGTACAGGGTCTCATTGCACAGCTCAGAGTCATAGTGATCCTCATGTGTCAGCCTTCCCAGCACTGGGATTACAGATGTGCACTATTATGCCCATTCTTGTGGCTGGCACAGCTTGCAGTACCAGGGATCAAACTTGTGGTTGTACTTGCCAGGCAGGCTCTTATGCTGTTGAGCTATCTCCCTAGCCCAAGGCATTTTTACTTATTTGTTTAATTTTTACCAATGAACTTTCATTAAATTTGGCTTCAAATATAGGCAACTGTCTTTTAAAAACTGTCAAGTTAATAAAACATTTCTAGGAACTCAAATTATAACAGCCCAGGTTTGAAAATTGCTGTATTGCTGTAATTGATATTTTGCTGTGATTATTTAAAAATAACTGAAATCATTTTCACTTGAATTGTAGATTATTACTTATTCTCTCAGAATTTGAACAAATATCAAATAGAGTAAGACATTATGTACCCTGAATTTTAACAAAGCTATTAAAGGCAGGGAAAGACAGTATATTTTTTATTTTAATGATGAGATCAAAATACTGATTTTTGAATTCCATGCTTAGATTAGCTAAGAAATTACATGAAAAATTTCTAGGTAAGATTGCAGTCCCTTACAAATTATATTACTTTTAAAACCAATTATAGCACCAAAATGAAAGATTATTGATTTCTGGAGACACCCTTATAAGCTTGTAGAATAAGTAATTAAAACATATCTAATATAATATAGTTTATTCCGTTTTTTTTTTGACGTGACTTTAGTCAAGAACAAGTCAGCTTTGCTTTTATTAATAAATTCACCAAAAGTAATACCATTTAGATAGAAAAATTCCCAGCCTAGATGTCAGAATGGAAGTAAGCAACTCTTATATAGATGATGCTAAAATAGGACCTTGATGAAAGAAGGTCTTACTCTCTCCTACAGTTGGCCTCTTGGCTCATCAGGGTCACTCTAATGCACCATGTAAGATAAGATCACTTTCATAGATTCCTATGCAGTATTTCTATTTGTTAAATTTTTGGATTTTTTTTGTGATTGATAAATATAATTCCAAAAAGAATATTAGATTATTGGTAGGTGCTAGAGGAGGGATGGTTGATAAATCCAAGTGTTTTGTCTCTGTAGATTTAGTCTGATTAATTTAGTCTAAGTAAGGAAAGAATTTGCTTATGAAAATATATGCTTACACTGATAAGCAACTCTGAGTTACTTATACATATACATGCTGATACATACATATATAAGCTAGTTCTTACTCGTAGGGAATTCTGAATTTAAGTTTTATTTTGTGTCTTGGTAGCAAAATAGTGTATGGAAATTCTAAAAGGTGATCAGTTGTGTGGCTTATGTAAACTTTCCAAATGTGTTTGCGAAATGTCAAATATAAGCTAGGTAAAATAGGGGTTTTCCTGGAAGCTAGGCTGGCACCTCACTGGGACTCTACAAACACCTTTAGGAGACTGCTGTTGCAGGCTGGAGGGTGGCTCAGTGATAGAACATTTAGAACATTCCCTTAGCTTTTGCAAGGCCTTGGGGTTTGATTCCCAGCACTTTAATGAACCTACCACCTTTCTTTGCTCTCATTAATGATATACAGAATCTTTTATAGAGGAAGGAAGGTATAAACTACTGGTTTATATATTGTTTGTTATAGCTTTATACTACTTGCTTATGTGATAAACATGTTACCATTTAAAATCATTGTTTTAAATATTTAAAGACATATTAAACGAGAGTAGCACTACTGGTAGGATCACTAAAATAGTCGAGGCATTTTTACTAAAGAAATATTGCCTGACTTTGTAGGATTAGGGTTACAAAAGCTACCTAAACTCCAGTGCATAGAAGATAAATGGTTTTATGCAACCAGCTCTGCCATTGTATCATTTTGCTTTTATACTAACATAGATTAACATTAATTAGAGAAAAATAACTGAATTGAAAAGA
>NDGN011249941.1:0-26286 GCA_002564285.1 Tympanoctomys barrerae | reverse complement strand
TCTCTCTCTCTCTCTCTCTCTCTCTCTCTCTCTCTCTCTCTCTCTCTCTCTCTCGTCTCACTAGGTTGCTAATTTGCCCAGGCTGCATTTGAGCTTCTAATTCTCCTGCCTCAGCCTTCCCGAGTGCAGAGGTTTATAGACACACACCACAACACCAGCCTCCCTTGCGGAGCCCAAAGGTGGCCTGGCTCCCTGACTACTGGGGACAGGAACACCCAGCCTCCCTGTAAGTTGCCTTCTGCTTCCTTCCCACAGCGAAGTACCAGAGTCACTGCTCTGCCCAGGAGGATTCGACCTTTCCATTTGACCTTTCCGTCTCTTCTGCCTGGAAAGGGTCCTCTTCAGAACGAAGTGGCCACAGCTCAAGAGCGACCTGGGCTCCTGCCTTTCTCCTGGCTCTGTCATCATGGGGAGGCAGCTGCCAAGCAGAGCCAGGGTCCCTGTGGGCCCCAGTGCCTGGCACAGTCAGTGCAGGAACCTCTGGATGAGCCCGAGGAGAACGGGCCAGGACCCTTCTACCTGTCAAATGTCTTTGTGTAGTTTTACATTTTCTAAATTATTGTTGTTAAGATGTCTTTTAAAGCCTGATTTTAAAACGCTTTAGCTGTGAGCCACAGTGTGTATTTTGCAAAATGTTCTTGATGAATGAGATTTGTTTCTCCATTATCCATTGTTTTCACATATACCCAGTTGACGTGATAAAATTTTCATTGTGTTTCCGTAAAGCCTGGATGATCAATAGGGAAAAGCTTTGCAGGGATTTTAAGAGTTCAGAATAAAGCAACCAAGTCTAAGCAAAAATTCATAATAAGCGTCTGTGCTTAAACCCTCTGTGAATTCAGCAGTGACCCAGGTTAGAGCATTGGGCTTCCAGGGCCTACGCATGGCTGTCTGGGGCATAGGAACTGAATCCAGGAGGCTCGGACAGGCTCTGTGGTCTGGGGTCAGCAGCTTTTCAGTGCTCCGGTCATGCCTAGGTGATGACCCACTGCTTCCTATCCACAGGCCATGGCCTTGTCCTTGTCACACAGACCCTTAGACCCCAGCCATCCCCCCTCACCCTCCATCCCTCGTTTCCCCTCCACCCCCGCCCCACGGTGGCTGGGACAATGCCTCCGTCCTCTGGGGTCAGCAAGGGAAGCAGTGCTCCCTCCCATTCCTCCCAGGCCCCAACTCCTCCACTTCTCCCAGTTGCTCCCAGAGAGCTGGGGAGGGAGAGGACAGAGCGACCTCATGGTTTAGATCTAGAAACTCCTAGACTATGTCAAAAGGTGGCAGTTTCCTGGGCGCTTTGATCATCAGCAGATCCATCCATCTGTATGTTCACGGCTGACTTGCATTAGGTTAGAAGGTGGCCTTGGTGGAGGAGGCCTCTGGGCTGTGACCCGGAGGGGTCCATTCTTGTCTCCTGCCCCTATTTCTCCACTTCCTGGCTGCTGTGTAGAAGCGGCTTTCCTTGTCCATCTCTGCTGCTACGATGATGCTGCCTGGAGCCCAAGCCACAGATGGAAACCCAGAGCAGGAGACTTTTCTTTCAAGGTACAAGTATCAGGCATTTTGTCCCAGCCAGAAGAAAGGGGCTGAGACTGCTCAGCCTGCTGTCCTGGACCCAGGGGAGGACCATCCCTTCCCTGGCTGGGCCGGCTGGTGGTGGCTCACCTCCTGACATTCACCGCTCTAGGGAGCGGGGGAGATGGGGTTTGCCCACAGCCTGGTCCTTCCATGGTGTCCCCTGTGTGTCCCATCTAAAGGAGAGTGCAGGCCACAGGGATAAGTACGTGCACAGCTGGGGTGGCAACTCAGGATCCACTGATGGGTGCAAAGCCCACCAACGCCCATTCTCCTTCAGTGGCACCTCTGCCTACTTATCCCCAGCCCTGCTGCCCACAATTCCACAGTCCCAGTGCAGGGCTGTGGGGGTCCCTCCACGCCATAGGAGTCCCTGTAGTAGATGAGGACACATCCCCTGGAAATCCAAGGGGCTGCTAGGTGGAAACATGGGGGAAATGATGGCTTGTGCATTAATCCTGTACTCAATAACCCTGCCTTGTCTTTTTCCCCAGATAATGCAGGTCATGATGAGTCTGTAGTCTCCTGACTAAAGAGTCTGCAATCTGAAATAGTTTCTAGACTAAGCTGCTGGCTGTGGAGGCTGCTGACTTTAGCCTCACTGACCTCCTAAATTTCTGCCCAGTTCCAGCAAGAGCACCCTCGTAAGGATGTAAGTGTGCATGGTGAGCTTTCCCAGGAGCTGCGCCGCTCTGCGTCCTTCAGTTCTATGCGGAGTGCTTAGGAGCTGGGAACCAAGGCTGTGCGGGAGCCCAAGGCCTGTGTCTTTGAGCTTGTATGTGGCCATGCAAGTCTGACCATGGGCTGGGCTTCCCATAGGTCCCAGGCAGCTCGCAGGTCACCCGGCCCTGAGGTCACCCCGGGAGTCTGCCTAACTGACAGCACTGTCCCCTTTTGTCCTGCTCACTTAGAGGCAATTTGCCAAAAGTGGGAAAATATACTGGCTTCTGCTTTTTAAGTGCACAGGCAGGGCTATTCTTTCTCCTCAGAATGATTAAGTTCCAGCATTTCTGTAGCCACAAGATTCTGGCTAATTCTAAAATTATAAAATAAAGCATGTAATTCATTTCATAAATGTGTATAAATGGAGATGCTCAGTAGAACATATTAATATTGCTTGAAAAATATCTACCTGATTTTTTGCATTGACAAATAAAGTATAAATATGTGTTATCACATAGTAATTCTTTTCTAAATTAATCTTGTGAAGAGCTAGCAAATGGAGGACCTTGGTCATGCTGTTATATTGGAAAGTTATTTTCACTTCTGAATTTATGTTGCATTCTGCAAAGCCAGGGAGCTGCCTCCTGTTCTTCCTCCCCCTTTTCTCAGCTCTGTCCTTGCTGCCCACAGCTGCCTGGTGACCTTCAAGGCACCTGATGTGTTGGGGGTCAGAGCACCCATACGCCTAACATCAGAAACCCAAGGCCCAATCTTATGGGTGAGCTGCTGGCTAAGACATAACCCCATATGGCCCTGGAGCACAAGATGTGTCACCTCTCAGCTTGCTATCTCCAGGGAGATCTGGGGCAGGCAGCTGCAAGGAAGACTTCAGTCCCCTGACACCAGACCTTCTTGCTCTCCTTTGGTGGAAAGTCCTGTTGACTTTGTCCTGCCTGCTATGGTGGTCTCCTGTCCCTCCAGGGGACACAGCCTCTTCTCCTTCAAAGACATGGCTCTTGCTGTGGAAAGCCTGGTCCCAAATCTAATAGACTATGTCTTACAAAGTCCCCAGTGAACAACATCTTCCTGAGCGTGAGCTGCATCATCCTTTCCCTGAAACTGTGGTTCCCTCAGTGCAGGGAGAGGTGATCTCTTCACCAGAAAGGAGTGATGTGAATTAGAGGGACATGGACCAAAGATGCCAGGATACCTAGAAGTATTTTCCAGAACCTAAGTACTGCCTGGACTTTGTGGACCCTCAGGAGCTGCAAAGCAAAGCTTTCAAGGCTAGACACAAGGTCTGGAGAAAAAAGGACTTTTTCTGAATTCTAACGCTTCACTGGGAAGACCTGGATCTGGCAGTCAGAAAGCTTAGGCATAGAGGTTATCATCTCTCTAGATGTACATGTCATCTGTCCATCCACCCATTCGGATGCTAGTTATTATCTACCCACCTGTCCACTTACTTACCCATCCCTCCATCTATCCATCCCTCCATCCCTCCATCCCTCCATCCCTCCATCCCTCCATCCCTCCATCCCTCCCTCCATCCATCCATCCATCCATCCGTTGTCTATCTACTCCATCCCTAATCTCTGATACTCTCTGAAGGCAGCGTGATTGGTTGCATCCTCTGTGTTCAAAGATACACATTCTCATATCAGGGTGTTGCAGGATGGACCAATGCCTGCCTATAATTCCTCAGAACACTGGCCTAGGCTGGCTAACTAATCAGTTAATTAAACCTTTCATTTACTGAGCGAACAATTTACTCCTCCAAAACCAACTCCCAGGGAATTACTAGGTAAGACACATTTTTCTTTTGCAATCAAGAGCTGAAAGTAGAGGACTCAAGATGAAATATTACTGAATACCAACCTTAAACACAAAGCCTGTAAGATGACTAATTGTTCATTTCAAACCAGGAGATATTTTGAGAGTGGGATAAGGGGTAGATTTCACAGCATACAGTAATGAGTTGAGCAGAAAGAAGCCTGAAGAAATGTTTTCAGACTTCATGACTTAAGTCCTTTAAAATCATTTTTTAAAGATAAAGTTTTACTTTATGGAAATCATAAGCTATGTCACTACAAGCCCAGTTTAACCTATTGCATATAGAAATGCATCACCTTGCTTCAAGGTAAGAAAATAAAGTTTACTGCTATTGAATCACTCCTCTAAAATATTCATCTGTCAGTACTTTGTCAACCATGGTTTTGATGGCATTTAAATTGAATTTAATATAAATTTAAAGGCATCTCCATTTGATGTAATGAATAATGTGCTTCAACCATCAACTTCAATTTTAATACCTTAAATGGAGTAGGTTCCAGCTGCCTCAATGCGTATACAGTTGGAAGTTGCTCTTTATAAGTATGTATTTGAACATTTTGTGATTTTAAATTTGCAAGTGGCTCTGAAGCCAGCGGTGGATTCCTGACTTTGGTGCCCAGCTCCCAGGGCTTTCCAGGGCTCAGTCCAGAGTCCAGCCCTGTGCAGGACATTGGCGCTGGCCAAGAGAGGGTGCGCAAAGGTTCCTGGAAATCAGTCCATGGCCGCAGCTCTGTGTGGAGGGAGGAACCCGGGCTTCCATCTCCTCCATGCTTTCTTGAGTTTTGCTGATAATCCACATGAGCAGTTTTCCAAGATGAGAGTGGAGGGAGCTCCTCCCTCCCGGAAGTGGCCTGTTTGCAGGTGCTTGTGCAGTTGAGAACGACAGTTCCTGCTGTTTGGTTCGTGTGTGTGTGCATGTGTGCGTTTGTGCGTGCGTGCGTGCGTGTGTGTGTGTGTGTGTGTGTGTGTTTGTCTGTGTGTCTGTGCCGGTGGTTTCCAAAGGGAAAGGTGTTCTGCAGGCAGGAAAGAGCCGAGTCCCGTCCCGTGATGTCAGCAGTCAGATGTGTGCAGGGGCTAATGCTGCCGCGAGGAGAAGGACCAGACAAGTAGAACTGCACCCACCGGAAGTGCAGATCAGAGCTCGCTCCTGCGGGTGGAGGGGTGTGGAGGTTCCCAACACTCCGGCTGTATCCCCTGAGTGAGGAAGCCCCCTTTACATAGCGAAATTAAAAACAGGACGAATGCTGCTCCCCAGGGCTGATCGACAGAAAGGCAGACTTCTAAAAACAGCTGACTCTTCGTTCACCGCGTCTAGGGGCCCGGCACCATGTGACTTTTGGCTTTTCCTCAAAGAAGATGATTGTGACGGGGAAGTTTGGAATCAGATGCGGAGATCAAGGCAGCTATGCCCGTGCAAATGAGCACACTCCCAAAAGAGGGCTCCAGAGCTGCTTCCAGAAGGGGTAACATTGATGGGATGCGAGTGGTGAAGAGAGGAGGGGATTTTGATGAGGATTTATTGCCGTGTGCCATTTACTGAAATAAAACTTTTTGATTTAAACACTATTTTTTATCACACTCATGCATAAATAAAAGAGACAGACAGGCAGGCAGACAGAGAGACAGACAGATTGCATGTTCCTTGGTGGCCCCTCTACTGTGGAAAGACTTTTTTTTAGTTCGTTTGCTTTAATTTTGTGAGGGGCTACCTCCTAGTGTCCTTACTGGGCTGCAATGTCCTGTGTCACCTGTGTCCCCAGCCTTCCTGTCTCCTGCTGCAGTGCCCTGGTACCCGGCAGCATTGGCCTGAGTAATGATCCCTGTTCTCCTGGAGGAGACACCAGGTGGCCTGTGATGAGGGCCTCCAAGAGGACAGAGTGGCCAGGAAGCTGGGGTTCTCTCTGAGCAGAGATCTAGCAGGCTGAGAGGGCTCAGGAGATGGAGCTGGCAGGTTTGGCGCAGAGTGAGCTTGGGCTACAGCCAGCAACCCCAACATGTTAGAGTGATGGAGATGCCAGGAGCCCCACAGAAGACTCGGGAGGCTCCAGAGTGTACAGCGAGTTTCCAGCCCCAACCTGGGACGCTTGAGCCCAGGGAGCTGAGACTTGGGCTGTGCTCAGTCACCTGCAACTGACCTGGGCTGGAGAGCTGGGGGTTGGTGTCTTCAGTGCCGCTGCCTGTTAGACCAGAAGGTAATTTCACTTGCTTGGCGTTAAGAAGCGGTGGCTAATGGGGAGGTGGCTGGGCCTCCATTCAAGTAACCCTAATCATACTTAGCCCTGAGTCTCAGTTGACCCACCTGAGCAGGACAACTGAGTCTTGTATGTACCTATAGCATACTCACATAGTCACCCATCAGATGCTTACTGAGCTCGCCTTTGAGAAGGGGAAGGCCTGGAGCCCCATCCTGCAGGGCTTTCTCACTGAAGGCTGTTGTAGCTGTCATGACGGAAGAGAAGGGTGGTTGAGAAAAAGGAGACCAAGAGCACCGAGGAGCACCAGGGTACCTTTCGCGTCTGTGTCACCCAAACCTCAGTATTTGTGAGAAATAAGTTCCATGTCTTGCCAGCCCAGTCCTCCTGGTAGTGCCCGTCTCCCTCTCTCTCCCTCCTCCTAGCTGTCTCCCCAGTAACTGAGGATGCCCAAACCCATGGGGGGTAAACGCAAGGGTCCTTGTCCCTCTAGTCTGTGAAGGGATGTGATGTCCCATGAGCGGCCTCTCCTGGAAGATGCGGGGCCAGCAGGGATGAGGTGAGCACCCCACAACTGCCCTTATTTGGTATCGGGGGGTCGAGACCTTCTTAGCATGTTTCACTCATGACCTTTTAAAGCTGTCAGACCAGAATGATTTTCAGTCACTTTGCTCTGAAGTAGATTTAAAATCATGTCCCAAAGGTGGTAGATTAATAGATTAAAAAGGCGAGGTATTAATCTCACCCCTCGTCCTGTCTTCTTCCCCGTAAGATATAGTAGAACTGTCATATGGCCCTGGCAGCTCTTCAATGAGGTGTTCGGCCTGAGCAGGCTCCTCCAACCCCATCTGCTCCGTTCTTAGGTCCTGAGTGCCCTGGACAGGACCTGCTCTGGGGACGGCCCTGCCCTGTCCCCCCCCAGAGCTCACGCACTGGATGCAGGAGGACAGTAGGTGTCCATCCATCCTCTTTGCCTTCTGGAAATACATACTTCCTCTTTGTTGTTTCAGGATGAGCTCCTGGGGAGGCAGGATGCTTCAGCCACCTGCTGCCCCTGCTCCAATTCCAGCACGGGCAAGAGCACCCGTGTCTGTCCCCACCATCCACAACCTCCCCAGTACGTGGAAACATGTCCTAAACACTGACTTTGCTGACCTGGAGCTGCCGAGGAGCCAGCGTCTCCAATCTTCCTCTTTCATTTTGTGACCTGTGGTCAAGTTCTGAGCAGAACAGGCAGCTGCATGAAGAAGAGACAAGAGCATCCGGGACCCCAGAGCGCATCCCGCCAGAGCCCGGGCCTGTGTCCCCGAGGCTGGGTACACGGCAGGGCCACTGTGCACGCATTTGTACCATGTGTGCAAACCCCCCAGCCTACGTGCTCCATGCCAAGGTGGAAGAACGACGTGAGAACAGAGCACCCATCCCCGCTCTTTCCCTGATGCCAGCATGTGCCAGGCACACAGGAAGAGCTCATACGTGCTCTGGGCACAGCGCAGGTTCAGGTGAGGCTGTGCTCTAGGGTGCTGTCCTGGAAAGCCGTCTGCCCTGTGCTTGTGGAACCCACACCCAGCTTTGCCCTTAGATGTCCGGCTCAGCCTGACTCCCCTGCAGGGGACAGCGAGCAGACCCTCCCTCTGAGCAGGCTGCGCTCCGTGTGCAGAGCACACAGGCTCCGTGCAAAGCTCAGGCAAGGAATTTTAATGCAGTTGGCAGAGGCTCCACTCAAAGAGGTATTTTCTTCTTCTGAAATTTTCAGAAACAACAACAAAAGAATCCTCCAGGAGCCCCTTAGCAATCTCGCACCCTAAATCACAAGAATGTCTGAAGTTTTGTGTCACGGAGACCATATTTTCTATGGGGTTCTTTCAACGCGTGTCCCTGGAAAAGTACTTTGGGAGCTCAGTCTGAAAGCCTTAGAAATTATTATTATTTTCATTGCTCCACAAAGCAATGGGGCGGAAAGGCCCAGCAGCTGCCTGCCAAGCACAGTCCCTGCAGGGCTACTGTCTGCGAGGATCCCACAGCTGGCCGGCTTGGGACGCTGGGCTGGAAATGCTGGGCCCTGCTCATCTGGAGCCAGAGCCTATGGAATGTCCGGGTGGCCCTTGCGCCAGCCCTGTGTCAGTCACTCAGACCTACTCCGGTGGGAGGATGCCCACTGCTGTGGCCCGCCTCATCTATGCAGCTGGCCTGGGGCGGTACTGTCTGATGGCTGGGGTCAGTGTCCCCGGGCTAGACCACTAGTGGGCATGTGAGGGACAGTGTCCAGTGCCCACAAGGAGGCACCAGTTGGGGGAGCAAGCGATCCAGGCAGGTGAATGGGGAGTTCTGGGGTGTATGTTGACTGGGGGCTGTGTCGGTGAGCATTCTGTCACTGTAACAAAAAAACTGGAGATCACCTTGTCTTAAGCAGAGAAGGTTTAAAGTTTCCCTTTGTGGCCCATTATCCATGGGCTCTGTGCCTCTGGACAGTGAGGAGAAAGCACATTTGGGCAGGAGTGGGGAGCCAGAAGCTCTCCCTTTGTGGGCAAGGAGCCAGCAACAAGATGGCCGAGACCTGGTCCTGCGCAGACGTCTGCACAGCGGGCTGTGTGGCTGCCGGTGCTGTGTGTCCCAGGGGAACCACCTTCCTGGCCTCTAATCTGTCCACAGCAAGGTGCATAAGTGTCCACTGTCCCTCTTAGGGAGGCAGGTCCAGCCAGGTTCATAGCTCACGGGTACAGTGGGCAGAGTGTGACCTGGGCCATCAGGTGCCAGGTCCCGGGGCCACCCCAGCACCAGGGCATGGACTCACAAGAAAGACAACACCTTTCTGCATAAAACCTTGAAGATCCTGTGGCAGCCCGGTTGGGCCCAAAGGGAGCTACCTTGGTCCGGAGGGGCGGCCCAGGCCTACCCAAGAAGCCCCCTCTCCTCTCCCATCCTTCTACCTGGATCCCTGGACCTCATCCCAAGCTCAGCCCATGCCTACATCTCTTACCCTCACCCTCACACATGTGGTCACTAGCAGCAGCTCTGGGCTTGGTCAGGACTTGCATACTGTGTGTCCCCGGGGGGCCCCAGGGTGAAGGTTCCATTCTGGGTGGCACCAATGAACAGAGGTAGAATACATTACAGTTGGAGGCTGGTGGGATTTCTGAGGTCACCATGGCTGCACCCCCAGAGGGGAGCACAGGTCCTTGGTGGCTCCATCCAGGTATGTTTGGTGGTCACGGCTACAGGGAGGTGCGTCCTGACCTGCCACACGGAGGCATGCTCACCTGTGCTGCAGAGGGACTGAGTCACAGCCATACTAGGCAAACGATGGTAGACGCTGGTGTCCCATGTTGGGCAGGAACCCAGCCACAACCCAGAGGGTGGACATGCCATGGGGGCTGGTCCTTGCTTCCACTCTTTGTCCCACAGCTGTCATTTTTGAGACAGGTGAGGGAGTGTTTCCTGAAGGGGCTGTCACAAATAAACAGAGAATGGTTCCATGGGACTGCCCGGGCACCACCAGGGAGGCCAGGAAGGGCTGTGGGAGGCAGGGCTGTCTGAGGACTCCCAGGGAAATGCCTGCAATCTGCTGTCTTTGAGCTTGGTAGGACTTGGGGCTGATGGCCATCCTCTGAGACACAGGCACTCCCAAAGCCTCTACGAGTCTCTTGAGAAGCAGAGGTTCCCCTCTCCGTCACGTATTCACCCATCCGCCTGGCATCTGAGAGAACCACAGAGCCCTGGCTTGCTCACAGCAACGGTCTAAGGGGTCATCTGGCCAGTTTTTACATGTCGGTTTCCTCAAGGGCTCGCCCTGCCCCATCCTGGGCGTCTGAGGCTGAACATTTCTGGTAGCAACAGAAGCACCTCAGAGTAGGGGCCTTAGCTCTGGTAGCCCCCGCCTGTGCAGGAGTGTGAAGCTTTTGGGAGGGAGTGTGCAGCTCCATCCAACGTCTCAGGAGGGAGGGATGCGGCGGGGTATGACCCAGTCTCTGGGTTCCTGCACATCTTACTTGAGTGGGTATTAATAAGCACCATAATAAAATTGGGGTCAGAGGTGAGTCCACCATCCACAGGGATCATTGGGTCTCCCCGGAGAGCGATTCCATTCACACAGGACTGTTCCCATTAGTCAGGGTTCTGGAGAAAAATGGGACCAGCAGGATCTGAGCAGAGGTGGACGAAGGGACTTTATTAAGGGGATTAGCTCATGTGATGGAGGTGTCTAAGGAGTCCAAGATAGGTCCACTACAGCAAGAGATGTAGCTCATGTGATGGAGGTGTCTAAGGAGTCCAAGATAGGTCCACTACAGCAAGAGATGACTTCCTCAGTGGCAGGAAGTCATTGGGGAAATACAGTCCATGGGGAGCTGAGACCCTTGGGAAGGCCTGGGAGCTGAAGGGCAGGAGGCCTGGAACTCCGGTGCCCACACAGGAGAGCATCCTTCCTAGCTCTCTGTGGGACTGGTCTCCCCACCCGGTCCACATAGGCTGCCACACCAAAGCCTCCGGAAACACTTGGCAGAGACATGCACGGTGCCTGCTGGGCTCCCAGGTTCCCCTTCTCCAGTACTTTGTCATGATACACCTGAATGTCACTGTTGCACCCCGGTAAACTGCCCTGACCCAAGGGAGCTGCCACACAGCACGCTGTTAGAAGTGGACAAACTCTGGTGGGCCTGGAGGGGAGGCGGGGTCAGCAGCAGGGGTACAGGGGTGCAGTTGACTGCTCTTCTACTCTCTTAGGACTCTTGTAGGGGAGGAGCACACTTAAGCCAGGAACATGGGGACTCTGGGTGCCCTGCCTCTGTAGAATTAGAAAGACACGGATGCTGTGCCCGGTGCTGTAACTTGTCCTTCAACAGGTAAGTATGGTGGGGTAAGCAGCACTTGCTAATTTATTGGTAGCGGGTTGAACTTACTCCCCCTCCTCACACCCCTTGGCATGTCCGTAGACAATCTCTCTGTGCCGTCTCTGCTGGGGCTTCCCAGTTATCAAAGTTATCAAAGCATCTGTAGACCCTGTGAGCCCAGAGGGGAGGGAGGAGGAGGAAGAGAAACAGAAAGAAGAGGAAGAGGAAAAGGAGGGGCAGGAGGAAGAAAAGGAGGAGCAGGAGACACAGGAGGAAGAGGAGGAAGGAAAGCAGCAGGCAGAGCGGGAAGAGGATCGCAGACAACACCCAGCCCTGCCCCGCCCCCGCTTCCAGTCCTTGCCATCCTTCCGTACATGTGTGTTCTTGTGCTGCTTTCTCAGTAATGGTGAGTGGGCCTGGGGTGACAGCCTCCGTCCACAGGGCCCACTGCTGGCTACACGGTCCCACCTGGCCAGCTGCCCTCCCAGGGCTCCTGTGAGGGCTGCAGCCTCCGTCATTTCAGGTCTTCGCATCCTGCACAGCCTTGTGGTCCTCCAGCTGCTCCTGTTGGGGATGAGCAGCTCCCAAAGCGAGTTACAAAACAAGACAGACAGGAAAGAGAGAAAGGAGGGACAGAAGAGGCAAGAAAGAGAAGTAAGAGGAGAGGAGACCACCACACTGTCAGTGTGTTGGGAACAAGACTCAAGCTGGGCACAGAGATTTGCTGTAGGAAACACCGTGCTGTTTAATGTGTACCCAGCCAGTGGTCAGAGAATTGCAGCTTGCGAATGAGAGCCGCAGGGGCTCAGGGTGTCCGCAGGCAGTGATGGCCACTCCTGGCCAGTGTTCATCCAGTGCACCCAGGGAGTGGGCAGAGGCAGATCTGCAGTGGAGTCGCTGTGGGCATCAGGCACCCCAGAGGAGGCTGGGACCCTGGCCCTCGCCCCCAAGGCTGCATGCGGTGCATCCAGGCTGGCTGCAGAGACCTCTGGGAGCTCCTACCTGGGTATCTGGGGGAACCCACATCAGCCACTGCACGCAAAGTCCTTGTGTGCAGTGTCACTGCCCAGCCACTGCTCAGCAGGTGTTCACAACCCTGTCTGGTTCCCACTTGTGTCTCAGGACATCAGGTTACGCCACGGGCTCTCTGGTTGGCTCTGTCCCTTGCTGTCACAGTGACAGCTAGCTGAGCTCAGGTGGCCCCCGGTGATCCAGCCTGTCATGCACCATGAGCCAGACCTCAGGTTGCTGCAGATGGGGCCACTGTGCCCTCACGCAGGGCTCTGGGGACAATCACTATGTTTACGTCCTGTGACCACCGAAACAAGCCACCTACTGAGGGAGAGCAGCCCTATCATCTCTGGAGAGTAGTGCTCTGACACCAAGGTGAAGGCCAGCTCATGTGTCCTCCAGGCCTGGGTAGACACCCCCATCCAGTGGCCAGTGGCTCCTGGTGTTACGTGGCTTGTGGCCACATCACTGCAGGGTCTGCCTTCGTCAGTCTTCCACACTATGGCCAGTCTCCCTCTGCCCTCAAGGTCACCAGGACAACCCAGGGTCATCGGCCCTACTCAGAACCTGTGACTCAGTCATCTAAGGTCATACTTACAGGCATAAGGACTGGGGCATACGTACCCTTCAGGGGATCACTATTCACTGTCACTGTCATCTGCACACTGCCACAGATGTCATGGCTGAATTCTAGGCTGTGGGATCTCTCAGACCTTCGTCTCCCAGAGCCTCCTGACTCCCCGCCCTTCTTGCCTCCCCTGACAGACGCAGCAGAACCTGGGTCCATCCTCGGTGCCTGCTCTAGTGTGTTCAGTGCTGGGCGCACAGCCTGGCCCCTGAGAGGGCCCTGTAGGTGATCACCTCCCGTTTCCACCCCGCTCCTGAGGTAGGAGACGCACAGAGCTGAGTCTGGCCCTTCCTTCCACCTGCCTCAGGCTCCATAATGGTGCAGTGCTCACTGGGGCCCCATCAGTGGTGCTGTCCTGACTCTGCAAGCTGTCTCCAGATGGTGTTTCTCCTTGCTGGGGACAAAGCTAGTGTCATCCACTGCTGCAGGGAGCAGGGGTGCAGCAGAGTTGTGCAGACTGCCGAGTGCCTGTTTCATCCAGCCTGCTCTGAAAGGACTTCTCTTCCATGAGGTTTTACCTGTTATGATAGCTCCACAGTGAGTAGCACCCTACCATCCTGTGGGGTGAACACACTTTGTGGGCTCCTTGATACTCCCAGGTGAGGACTCCCCCAGCATCTGGAAGCCAGCCCTTGTCTCTGCTCTGCCTTTCCCTGGGGCTGCTCCTGGGAGACCTAAACAGGGAATGACCCCAAGGATGGGCTAGGCAACTCCTTCATAGACCAGCAGATTCCGTCAGCCTCATCAGAGCTGGCAGTCCGGAGGTGTGGTGGCTGGGAGCAGCACCTGCAATCACCTGGCTCTTGATGAAAGGACTGTTCTGTGCCATGCCACTAAGTCGTGCCTTCAGTTGAAAGGAGCGAACGAGGCTACACCATGCTCATGCCCACAGCAGGCTCCTACCTGACCAGTGCCCACCCACCTCACTACCCGTGGGTCTCAGGCCTGCACCCTCATGCATCTCACTTTCAACTTCTCGATGGATCTCTGCTTTCCTCCCAGTCCTGCTCTCTGGAGAACTCCTGCAGATGCTGGGGACTCGGTCACGTACAGATGCCTTGACTAGTATATGTTGGCCAGGATTTAGATCCTGTGCCCAGGCTTCTGAGGGCACCACAGTCTCTGCTGGCAGAGCTGCTTCAAGGGCTGGCACAGGATTCCTGACTTGGGGTGCCAGGCAGCCACTTTTTGCATACCAGCCTCAGAAACCACAAATAACCCTTCTGCAATTAGTAAAACCCACTACAAGACTTTCCAGACTCAGGGAGCACAGAGAAGCTGTATCTCTATGAGAGAATGTCAAAGAACTTCATGGCCATCCTTCCTAAAGGATGTCTTAGTCACTTCCTGTCACTAGGACAAAATACCAGATACACACAACTTAGAGACCGGAGACTCCACTTGGCTCATGGTTCTAGAAGGTCCAGGCAGAAGCATCATGGCAGAACCATGGGGTGGACCAAAGCTGCTCCAACCACAGCAGCCAGGAGGCAGAGGAAGGAGGAGCTGGGGGCAAGAACACACCTTTCAGCTTGGGCCTTTCGTAAGTGCCTCTCTGACAAGGCCTCACCTTCCAAAAGCAAATCCAACTATGAACTCATCGATGGATTAATCTCTGATGAGCATCATGCCCCATGAACACATCCCCATCTAGAAGCTCCGCCTCTAAACACATGAGACTTAGGGGGGTACATCTTACGGGTCTCGTGGTAACAAGACACTGTCAGCTGTACCATGACCACAGACTCCTCCTGTCCTTCCCTTGGCAGCTCAGGATGGCTGAGGGTTGACTTAAGGGCTTGCCTTTGGTGTGTGTTTCCTTGGGCACAGTGGTTCCCTCTCGTCTACAGAACTGGAGGCAGAAAAAAGTTATCCTCGGCTCTTCCCAGGGTTCAGCAGTAGGACAAGCACAGTTTGACTATGACAGACACCTCTGCTGAGTGAGGGGACACACTTAGGACCCTGAGTGGGCACCTGGCCGGCACTTCCTAGCCTTGGAATGTGTCTTAGTCTCTACCTGAGCGTTCTCCGTGGCTCTTGTTCCTGCTTCTTGGCTCCTTACTCAAGTCCCTCCTCTTCTATAAGAAGTGGCCTGAGGCTAGTGAGATAGCTCAGCAGTCTAAGCACCTGCACAGCAAGCGCAAGGACCCAGGTTCAATGCCTAGTACCGCATAGCATGCCACCACTGTGCCACCACCATGCAGGCCACCAAACCTGGACACAATTGTGTATGCCTGTCATCCAGTGCGGGGGGGGGGGGCGCTGAGACGGAGAATCACTACACATCTGAGCTGTGTAGCGAGACCCTGGACCAAATAAATAAATACAAAGATTAAAAAAAAAAAAAAAAAAAAAGAAGTAGCCTGAGCCCAACTTCTCATCCTTGGGTCCTGCTTCCTGTTTCCGTCTAGATGGACAGTTTCTTTAGGAGCCTTGTGAGTTACCTGTGCTCATCCTATCAGTCAGAATCCCAGCTGCTACGGGACTTTCAAGAGAGAAGCCCTGCTGCACCCGAGTGCTGAGAGCAGTGAGGGCAAGCTTCCGGTTCCTCCGTGCCTGGAGGCGGGGCCTAGGGCGCGGGCTGGAGACCCGAGCCTGTGAGATCCACCTGCATCTTCTCAGTGAACCTGAGGACTAGCGCTGGTTTTTTTTCAAGGACAGAGGCCCGGCCTCTCTCTTCCTTGCTCTAAGCGCTCCTGGAAGGAGTCCTTTGTGGCCCATCCCCCTTTCTCCTCACCTTTCAACAAGCAAAGGACAAACAGCGGACACTCTGGCCACCCTGTGGGCATCTCCTCAGCTGACTCCTCCTTTCCCAGCACACATTCACCTCACCCTCCTTTTTCACAGGCAATAGCATCGCTGCAATTCTGGTACTGTGCAGTGAGGTCTGCCTCCTCCAGGGACACTTTCCTGCCACTCTGTGGCATTGTCAGCCATTCTTCCTAGGAGTTCCTTCCCACAGTCTCCCCAGGGCTCTCTGGTTTCTGCAGCTTTATATTCAGTGCCCTGACTCTTAGATTTTTGTCATGGTAGCATCCCACTGCCAGCTGCCAAATTCTGCTCCAATTTCTATGGATGCTGGATGGATCGCCCCAAACTCAGTGGCACCAGCAGTCCGTTCATCAGGCTCAAGTCCTGGGGTGGAGGACCAAACAGGCACAGGGAAATGGCATCTAGAATTTGCAATATGCAGGGCTGTCAGGAAATATATGGAGGCTGGTCTGACCCCAAGGCTTGGAAACAACGTCATTGCAAGAAAATGTAGCAGTCATTCAGCAAACAAAATGCTGCGCTCAGCTGAGGCTGTCAGCCAGGTCAAGTCCATGTGGCCAGGCCAGCTCTTGCCGCCCGGATTCCAGCAGGGCCTGACGGATGAGGCAGGGCTTTGCGGTTGCTCAGACTGATGCCACGGTCCCCAGATGGCGCCTCTGTCACCCAGGCAGGACCAAGGGACTTGGGTGTTGGATTCCACAGCTCAGTGAGAGAAGCATCCAGTGCTTGTGTGGTCATTCGGAAAAATTATTCCTCAGGAATTCTGCCAAGTGAGATTAATTAAACCGACCCCAAATACTGACGCTGCTAGGTAACGAACGGTGAGCAACATTCTGTCCCCTGATCCACGGAGCCCACTTGTCCTCGCTGGGCATCCCAACCCCTCGCCCTGCCCCGCCTCACAGCGCTGGCTCCCTGCTGGCCTTCCTCCCTCCCTCTGCTCCTTCTGGCTGCTAGGTCCCCGGAGCACCTGAGAAGTCCCTGCTTTGAGTGCTGATCAGCATGCATCCTTCCATGCTTGGGACTTTCTGAGGCATCTGCCACCACCTCCAGGGGCCTGCAGTGCAACCCAGGCCTCAGGGATGCAGACAGGACCCTCTGTCCTTCCTGCATCCCTACCTTCTCCAGGCTCGGTACCCACTGAGCCCCATAGAACGCGAAGCTTCTTTTCACATTTCCAGCTCAGATTTTGGCTAACAGGCTATGTGAGACCTGAAGTGCCAAGCTGGAGGGGCCCAGAGGCCAGGAGGGCGTGGCGCCAGGGTGTAGTCCCTTGGGTCCCTCTGAGGAGTGGGATAAACAGGAAGCTGAGTGTGTGGCATGGGGACAGGAAGTCATCCAGGCTAGGGGACAGGGATGCAGGCCTGACCAAGGGATATGGGGTACAAAGGGCCATGAATGTGTAAATATGGCCTGGTAGCCAATCACAGAAAGACAGGCCAAGAGAAGGAGGGGTGAATACCAGGTGAGGGAGGCGTTACAGATCTCATGGCTGGACAGGGGCCAGGGCCAGCGTACCCACTGCGCTCCGCAGCCCGGGCATCTCCAGAGTGCCGTTCCTGTGTCCACCGCCCTGAAGGTTCAAGCTCACGGTGGCAGTCCTCCTTCTCCTCCTCCCCCTTCCCATCCCCTCCCTCCTCCTCCTCCTCCTCCTCTTCTCCTGGTCTTCCTCCTCCTCTTCCTCCTCCTCCTCTTCCTCCTCCTCCTCTTTCCTCTCCCCCTCACCCTTCCCCTCTTCTTTCCCCTCCCCCTCCCCCTCCTCCTCTTCTCCTGGTCTTCCTCCTCCTTCTCCTCCTCCTCCTTCTCTTGGTCTTCCTTCTGGTCTTCCTCCTCCTCTTCCTCCTCCTCCTCTTCCTCCTCCTTCTCCAGGCACTGCCTGTGCACGGAGTCACTCTTCCTGGACACACTGGGGGGCTGCAGGAGGGGTGGGGCTGTTTACAGACGGCCCACGCCCCTCCGGCATTTCCAGCGCAGATGTACTTAATTACGGCCACACACACTCCCGCCCCCACAGCCATTCCCCTTTAGCAAGTCGGGCTGTGTGCATGTGCGCATGTGTGCATGTGTGAAAAAATGTAAACAGATTGTATAACAAAGTATTCTCTAGCTGTCAGCAAGAGCTTTGAAAATAAAACACTTCCCTCCCAACTCGCAATTGGCTGGCAGTCGGCACCTAATGAATAATCGCTCGGGGACTCGCAGAAAGATGTGTGGGAAAACTTTAATTAAAAGCTTGTCAGTGCAATTTTACCTGGGTGACATCACCTGCGCGAGATGCGCTGCCGGCTTTGTTGTCTGTGAGACCCAGCGGCACACACTTGTTTTGCTGACAGAGAGCAATCCAGGGGGGCCTTCCAAAGCGGTGGTGGGTGGGAGTCGCGGGGGATGGGGGTGGCGTGTATGTGAAGCCCATTGTCTGGGGGGTCCCATTTTCCAATTAACAGCTGGAGCCGGCTCCTGGGCATGAGCGCGGGGGCTGGGAGCGGCCGGCCTGGGGGAAAGCTGGCCCAAGCACTTCGGGTTGGGCCCACCCCATCTCCTGGGCCCAGGCAGCGTGGGTGCAGGGAATGTTCTCACCTCGAGGTTCCTCCCACGTTGTGCTGGTCAGGGCGAGTGGGCAGATGCCTACTCAGCTGGGGCCAGGTGGAACCTCCAGCACAGCACTGTGAGGTGTTGGGTGAGGTGTGCTGGGTCGGAGCAGAGTAGAGCGGGCTTCAGTCAGGAAGCATTCTTGAGCAGAGGCAGGCACCTGAGACCATGTCCTTCCAAAGCCAGCTAACCAGTCACTTCCAGATGCACTCTCCACCGAGACTGGCCTCCTGCCAGGGCGCTCGCAGGACCTCTAAGTGAGTCATCAAATCTCATTCTGGATGCTCCTGCACGGTTTAAGAGACCTTTGAGGCTGAGTGAGACTGGATGCACACCAGGCCAGCGTGTGGTGATTCCTGAGGATGTCCCCATCCTAAGCCCTGGGGAGAGACTCGGGTCCTGCTGGGCTCTGGATTCCGCAAAGGCCCTTGCTCTCCTTGCTGGTTTCTTTGGATCATCACTAATTTGTTACGCGCTTGCATTCCTGATATTAATTGCAAGTTCCAGCAATTAAATACTAATTAATCTATTTTTCTGGACAACGCCTTTCTTTTATCTATAACTGTTTATGTGACATACACACATCTTAGTAGCAATTAAATGTTACAGTACAGCCCCACACTTTCCCAGCTGTGTTTAGACAAGTGAACAAGCAACCGTGTTACTTTCCTTTGTGTGGCTGATGACACCACATGACCGGGCATGCGCTTAGGGGGTGACTCTGTCTAGATGGCCCCATTTGGCCTGCACAGTGGCATCTGGCTGGAAGGCTTATGGTCTCACAGTCCCCGCCCCAGGCAGGTGGGTAGCATGTCTCTGGCCTGGGCTGCAATGTGCCCACAAAGGTGCCCAGCCCCACATGCACTGCAGGCAGAAATCTGGAACGTTGCCTCCTACCCACGCTGCTTGCCTGGCACCGATGTTCTCATCTGGGATGCACAAATGCAGCTGTGTAAAGATAGCCATCTTTGGGGCCAGGGAGACGGCTCAGTAGAATAAGCGCTTCCCTGGCAAGCACAAGGGCCTAAGTTCAATTCCCGGTTCCGCAAAAAGAAAAGAAAAGAAAAGAAAAGAAAAGAAAAGAAAAGAAAAGAAAAGAGAAGAAAAGGCCATCTTGAGCCTACAAATGTTGTCTCAGGTTGCTTCAGGTTACCTCTTGCAATGATGCATCACCCACTCAAGGAACTTATAGAGGAAGGAGAGACTGACTCAGTTCTGGAGGACAGAGTGTAGGGTCCCCGGTGCAGCACATAGTGGGCATCTTCCTGGGGCCCCCTACAGAAGGGGTGAGTGTGATGCACAGAGATCAGGGCAGGTGCTGGCTGCCAAGGGCACCTCTCATTACAGGACTTGCTCTGGCCTTTTAGGGTCCACTTCAACCTCCCCCAAGACTACACCACCAAGACCAAAGGCTCCCTGTACCTACCTCATAACTGTACCACCCAGGGGTCCAGTTCTCAGGCACACTGCACATCCAAACTATAATAGGTAGGTTTAAATCCCAAATATAACTCGTGATTTCCAGGGAAGTAGACCATGATCTAGTGGCCAAACTTTCGAGCCCTTGCACAACTTCCCGGAGCCTGGCTTCAAGTGCTGTGGAGGCGGAAAGGCCACAGAGGCTCTTGTTCAGGGGAGGTCCCCGGCCCACTGGGGTGCTGGGGGTGGGAAGCAGCCAGCCCTCACCATCCCAACTCCAGGCTGGCCCGGTCGGTGGCGGAGGCCACCTCTCTGGAGGCTCTCCTGGAGAATCCATCTGTGTCCACACCGGAAGTAGAGGGTGGGGTTGCCCACACCAAGGGGCATAGTCCTTAACTCAGGTCTGGGTGCTGAGTTGCACCTGGGGTCTTTATAAACTAAGTCAAGGGTTCTGTCAGTGTCAGCCTGCTGGAAGCTATTGAGCTCTTCCTCATCTTTGCTTTCTCTCCCTCTTTCTTTTCTCCTCCTCCATTTTTTTTTATCACCTCCCTTTCTTCTCACTCCTTTTTGCTTTCAGACTAAACCAAACTGAGGATAGAAAGCTCTTCATTTCCATTTGCCTTCTGCAGATGGGCCCTGCTAGGCTTTGGGGATATGCTTGCTTATCATCTGCTTGTTTCAGTCCAGTCCTCGCTCAAAGATTCGCATATCTCTAGATCATGGTGAGGGATTTTGAAGCCAGCTGGAGGTCGGCTTGTTGGACCTCATGGTTTTGATGGATGAACAGCTACTCTTATAAGAATGAAGAGTCAAAAAGACAGTTTTACAGTCTGCCATGGTCAAAGAAGGGCTCCAGCCTTAGACACAAATCACTGCCCTTGGTATTGGCAGGGTGCCCACCCAGAGCCATGGAGGGATGGGGTGGCCGGCCCCCACCTCAGCATGGGTTCCCTGAGGGACACTGTGGAGATGCCAGACCACCTGCCATGGAGCCTGGGAGCTCTGTGGACTCAGGGTTGCAACTGCAGCCACCGCCCTGACCCACCCTTGGCTGATGCCACCCTTGTGGTTAGCTTAAGCCTCAGTCTCCTCTCACAAGAGGCTGAGCTAATCCAGGGCTTTCCCTCCCGGTGCAAGTGGAGTCAGTTTGTTAAACCTAAGCACAGTTCGTGACAGCGATCCCTGGCTTCTCCTTGTTCCTGCTGATCCCCACTTGCTTTTCAAAGCGAGACCCCGCTCCTCAGCATTAGCGGCTCTCCCGGCCGCGTGTCAACATGATGTTTGATAATCCTGCCTCCGTGTCCTCTCCGGCTTGCTGATACAAGGCTTCTCCTTTGCGTTCTTATTATTGGCTTAGTGGGAGTTTTATAAAAGCCAGCACATGTTTTTGTTCACAGTTGACTTATTTTGAAGACTCTTCTGTTGGTTCTTCCTTTTACTTTGGAATAAAGTTCAGGGGTGGGGGGCAATCCTTGAGGACTTGTGGATGCCGTGTCCCAGGACAGCTGCGTGGCAGTGAAGCAGCCAGCAAGGAGGAAGGAGGGCGTCCTCACAAGATGGGGTCGGGCAGGTGCTGAGGGTAGACTCCTGCGGGCCATCACAGACTCTCGCTCAGGAGAAATCCATCCCGTCACATACTGGCCTACATCTCACCCAGATGTCCATGGAATTTACCTGCAATATTTGAAGGTGGAGAAGTTCTAGGAGAAAATGAAGCAGGCTCTCTATCACATCATCTTGATTTCGAGAAGGACCTTCTAATACAATTATTCTGGAAAATTAATGCGAAATCTGATTAGTGAACAAGAAGAGTTTAGTGAAGGTGCTGTGGTTGGTATCTAAGATGTCCCCCCCATGTGAAAGGTGGCTAGATCACAAGTAGTCGCCGGGGGATCCACTCAGTTTTGAGACTGTGGCTGACTGCGGTCAGGAGGTGGGGCCTGGTTGGTGGTGGCTGTCCTGGGCATGACCTAGCAGTGTGTTCCTGTCCCCAGCTCTTTCCTTCTCTCTGCTTCCTGGCTGCCGTGGGGTGAGCAGCTTTGCCCCCCCAGGCCCTGCCGCTGTGTCCATCTGCCCTTAGAACCAACCAGCTGGAGCTGGATCAGCTGCAGACCCTGAGCCAAAATGAATCTCCCCTCCTGTCAGTTTGGATGTGAGGTATTTTGTTCCAGCAATGAACGATCTGACTAACATAGAAAGCAAATGTAAACCAAAGCAAGTGTAGAGAAATGAAAAACCATTTTTAAGTGACAGTATTTCTGACCAAGGAAAGAGTTCTAGCAAGAAGACAGACATACAAACAGAAAAACAAAGTTTAAAGAAGAAACAATGTAGAAAAGTATCAACAACAACCCATGTGGCTTTGAGCCTTCTGTCTCAGTTGGTTTTCTCTCCTTGCTGGGACAAAATACCTGATACTCAAAATTAGAGACAGGAAAAGTTTATTTAGCTTACAGTTTGTGGAGGTTTCAGCCCATACTCAGCTGGCTCCAAGGCAGGGTGGTGGCAGAGGGTAGCAATTCATGGCAGCAGAAAACAGCAAAACAGCAAGAGCTCTATATAAAAGGGGGGAACAGAGACAGAGAGCAAGCCTCTTTCCCCCTCTTATATTGCATTCAGATTCACACCCGTAATCTCAACATTGGATCATGAATTAATCACACACTCTGGAAGCCTGCCCATGACTGCATGAGGCTTTGAGGGGACATCTAGACATAAACCGCAACACCTTCAAAGTTCTGAAATCTTACTGATAGGAAAAAATGCTAGTCATGTTGGAATAAAAATCCACCCTTCAAAGGTGCCTGTACTTCCCCATCGGAAACACGTGAGATGAAGGCACTCTGTGCCGAGGTGCTGCTGAAGGATGGAGTTGAATTGGTGACACTCTCCTGGAGATCACTTCCCCCTTTTATGCTTTGTTGGGAGCCATGTTATATGTGTATTTTCACCCACACTTGGCAGCATCATAATGAAAAGATTGTTATTTTAAGATCCAATATTCCTCCTTATAGATATACATTTTAAACCCTAAAAACTTAAACATCTAACTTTCACACAGGAGTCACTCTCTAGCTATTCCCCATCTTGCTCCTTCCAGAGCCATAGGCTGCTTCCAAGCAGGTGCTGCTGGTGCTAAATATCCCTGGACAGAAAAACAGGGGCGAGGCATTCGGCTCTTGCAGCCAAGAAGACATGTGCATTCCCAGCCACTGCCGGGCCACACCCACACTGTGTGGGGCTGACCCCAGAGCTCAGCCCTTCCCCACTCCCTCTGTGATACAGTTTCTTGATGATGGATCTTGGAAGTAAAATAGAAGTCCACCTATCTTTTGGCTTAGTTTTTCCATTTAGTGCTTCTTTCTTCTTTTAGATTTTAGCCAGTGAGTTAATCCATGCTGAGCATGTGAGAAACCTAAAGGATGCAATAGTGTAAGGGAGCTCAACACACTTGGTCCACTTTGTGCCCACACAGGCTGTTGTAGCCAGCATTCTCGTTGCCGAGACACAATGCCCAGCACACACAATTGAAGGAAGAAGGGTTTGATTTGGCTCAAGGTTCGCAAGGTTCAGTCCATGGGACTGGCTCCAAGGTGAAACACTGTGGAGGAAGAATATAGCAGAGCGAAGCTGCTCAATGCACTGAGGCTGAGGAGCAGACCAGGGCGGACCAGAGATCAAGGGGCAAGGGACCGAATGCAGTCCCCCAGGTCATAATTCCATGACCCACCCAGACACACCCAGAAGTGCACTTTGTTCATTTCCTTGCTGGCTCCCAGGCCCGCCTGTCCAGTTGACAGTTAAGCTTACCAACCCTCTCCCAGCCTTGTCAACCTGACACCCAAGCACATCTCCTTCATCTATACTTCGCCTCCAAATAAACACAAAAATAAGTTAATAATTCTGCCTAATATGGTACACTATCTCATAGGCAATGGAAAATTCAATAATACCTTCCTCAAAGCCTCAAAATTTTTCAATCCTGCAAGTCAAAGTCTCCTTTAAGATGCAGGCACTCTTAACTGTGAATGTCTATAAAAAATAAAACTAAATAAAAGAGCAAGTTATACAATCCCAAGGTAGAAGAGAAAGATAGGAAAATAGAAAACAAATAGACTAAAGAAAGATCAAAACCCAGCAGGTCAAAGCACAAAGTCCTCCAGCTCCTGTCTGCCTGGCACCCAGATGGAAGCCCCACTCTGTGTGGCCTTACTGTTTGCCGTCCACCTAGACTTTTTTGGTCCAGTTCTGCTCACAGCCTGAGATGTCCCTGGAAGACATTCCACATTCTTAGCATCTCAGACATCCTGGGCTCTCCTCTGAACCTTTGGTTTCAGACTTTGCCCTCTCAGCTCTCACGCTGGGCCTCCCTGGCCTTTCTTTTAAATCAGAGAGAAGATTCCCTGGCCCCATGACTCTTGCATTCTGCATGTCTATAAAACCAACATCTGGTAGACAATGAAGTTTGCTGCCAGCTTAAGCAGTAACTGGGTTCCCTTGACCATGATTACAGCAATGTTCAGGACTTAGATGGCTGAGCAACAGGAAGTGAGCCCCTGGAAATCAATTCCCTGGGAGGCCCTTCTTTAACATGGGTCTCAGGAGCTCTCTTTTCAAAACAATGGCTCACAGTTTCGTACCCTTCAGATTGTGATAGATGGCGTCTTGGTGACTTCTGATATGGCTTCAAGGCATATTTCTTTTTGTCCTTGTACAAAGCATTTGATTTCTCTTTAATCTCTTCAGCAACCACACCTCCTCTGCCTCCCAAACTACATGTTATTCCTCTTGAGCCAAAATTTAAGTTTCTCAAAAATTTCCACTCTGTGTTTTGCCCCCTCTTCTCATGATAGAGCCCATCGAAAGCCTGAGTGTTAGACTGATGCAAAATTTCCTCAGCTGGGTCATTAGCTGCATAGTTGTTGTGAGCTCACAGTGGACCACTAGGAGCTCTCAGTCTCCTGCAGAGTCTCAAGACCCAGACAAAATATAGATGCTTTTTTTTTCTTTTGCTAGAGAATAACATCCATGGCCTTTATATCATCTGCTAACAAGGTCACTCTTCTCAACTGCCATCTTTTGAGTGGGGCCTTATGGTCTACATTCTTGGCAATATTCTGATTTTCAGAGCTGCCAGCAAAAAGAATCATTAGGCTCTACTTACAGCATTCTGGGGCTTCTCCAACCAGCAGCTGTAAATCTTTTCAAACTCTCCTGCAAATCAGTCTCAAAGGCTTCTGAACCACATGGTCAGGGAGTCACAGTAATGACCGCACTCCTGGTACACGTTCTCTGCATTGGGCCAGCGAGATATCTCAGCAGACTAAGCACCTACTTAGGCAAGTGCAGGGAACAGGGTCCGATCCTGGCACCACATGCCGCACTGGCTCTGTCCCCAGGAGAGCTGAGCTGGCCCCAGAGATAGGGTGTGGTAGCACACATCTGTAATCCCAGTGCTGTGGAGGCTGAAAACAAGAGGATCAATGCAAGTCTGAGCTGCTCAGAGAGACCCTACACCAAATACGTAAAAACAAAGCAGACAAACAAAAAAAATCCAAAGCAAAACATTTTCTGTATTAGTCAGCTTTCCTGTTGCTGAGACACAGCCCCTGACATACACAACTTAAAGGAGGAAGGGCGTATCCTTGCTTACAGTTCCAGGATATACAGTTGATGGTCGGCTGCTCCAAGGCAAAAGCATAATGTTGGGGAGGTGGGGAGTGCGATGGAGAAAAGCTGCCCAGAACCTGGCAGTTGGGATGCCAAGCACAAAAGACCTACATCAGAGAGGAGGGGATGAGGTGCCATACATAAGACCCACCCAGACACACCCGGAAGACTGCTTCACCAAACCCTCAGTGAGCTCGAAAGCCAACCAATTTGACAGCTTAGCTATGTGATCACGTTGGCGGTCTCCCATTGACCTCCATGCTTTCCTCTCCAGCCAATAGCAGCTCCACACAGAGAACAGGCATTCAAAGCAGGTGGGTCGCCAAGTTCAGAGGTTGCTGATCTTACCCCCTTGACGTTCATGTCTGGTCCTGGTGGCTGCAATAAAGGATTGACTCTTTGCAGGGCTGCATGGATCCGTGTGTCTAGCACGGCAGCCATGTCCTGAATACTACATCACCTGCATGGGTTGCTGGTGATTGGCTTCTCCACACAGCTGCTGGAGTGGCCGTCCTAGTTTCCACTCAGTACCCCCATGTGCTCGTTGTTGGCAGGACCCTGTCAAGGCAGCGCCATTGCTATGAGCCATGCTGCCCAAAGGGTGGTCACACTACCCATAAGGAGATGTCCTAGTTTCATGGAAGGTATGGTATGGCTCACTTTGTCAGAACTCCTGGTCTGTCGGGTGCAGTGCAGCTTATCTGCTGTTGATTCAGCGATTCTCCAACCATGTGGCTTCTCCCTCCTCAGAGCTCCACTACAGTGCCTGGATGAAGGGCTGGACCCCCGTGAACAGAGCCACAGCCTGGGAGCAAAGCTGCCCCAGAGCCAGAGTCTGCAGGCTCTCACCCCCGACTCACTCCCCAGAGCCAGCCTCTCCCCCTCTCTGTCTCCACCTGCTGCTTTCCACCCAGCTGGACTCAAACATTCTGCTTGCATCAGGGATTCGCTTGCTTTGTCTAACTAATTTTTTAAGTTAATTTAAGTTAATGCGAACTGGTTTTTAACATGAGTTTGTTACAGGCAGCACCGGATTTTCAAAGTTTTTGCAAAAGAGATATAAAAATGAACAAAACCTCACTCCTACTATATAGCAACATCTTTTTTTTTT
>NDGN011249870.1:0-13377 GCA_002564285.1 Tympanoctomys barrerae | reverse complement strand
TTTTTTTTTTTTAGTCAACAGTGTTTCCTTTCACTTCCTGTCACAAAGGTCAAAGAGAGCCGACCTTTGCTGGCAGTCCTGCTCGCTGAATTATTCATGGGATTGACTTTTTGTCAGCACACACAGTTGTGCTCTGGGACATTTTATTCATTTACCTCATTTAAAGCGCCTTTCTGCACCTGTTCAAGTATTAATATCATGTAATTTGGGCCTAATGCCGATTTTGCTGAACACTCATTATATTTTTTATTAGCTATATTTCCAAACGATTATGTATGATTATTACCAAGCCTTACAAACAGCACTGGGTTATTCCCTAGCCCTTTACATCTTCTTGTCAGGTTGTTTTCAGAAGCAGGGAGGATAAACATTTGACCAGTCCCAATGTTTTTATTCCTACTCCATCTCCAAGCACAGAACTTAAAGCCTCCTCCCTCATGGCTTTGCAGGAGCGAGTGTGATTAAATCCAACTCCGCCGAAGCTGTACAAATGCCAGCATTTATAAGGTCAACGCTTTTGTTAAAAATGCTATGTAAATGAGGATCTGCAAAAAGGGACATTAAATAAAATTAAATTCATTGTCTTCTTTAATGTCATTTACATTTTGGCTAAGCCTCGGCCTGTCAAGGAGGATTTTAAAAATAATTTTAATTACACATCATTTAGGGATCCAAGGTTTTCTATTCAGTAGCATTTGGATAACCTGCAAAACAGAGAGTGTTTATTAACTTCTTAAATGACAACTTGTCATTTCATCTGCATAATGCAATGAGAACAGTATAGTTTGGTGTTCATTTTTCCTTCTCAGTTTTCTCAAAGATGTGAATGTAATTATTATCGAATAGGCCTCTGGGTCTCGGAGTTACCCTGTTGGCCTTAGCTGTGCATTTGAGACGCTCCCTGGTTCTAGGTCCGTTTTAATACGTGGCGACTTCAGAAAAGGGCAATTTCAGCTAGGAATCAGACAATATTAAAGCGCACTTTGGATGAATGGATGCGGCTGCAGAAAGTCCAGCTCTGGCTGGCACCAGCCCCGTTTGGCTCCACCAGACTCAGGTGTGAAGGGCTGTTTTATTCCCTGGCACGTCCGTGGAGAGAGGCAAAAAGTTCACTGCGTTCATTCATCCTTTACATTTTTTTATATAAAGTTGAGAAAATAAACAGAAAAGGAAGAACAGCTCTACTGAGTAACAATGATGCACTTTCATTTAAAGAGAGAGGCACTAGGAACAGTGCCCACATAGGTCTTTGCTTCCACCCGTAGCCAGATCAGTGTGCCTCACTCATGCCACATCTGTGTGCAGACTGCCACTGTGTGCCAGAGTGAGCAGGGGTCAGAGCCACCACCAGGCCCAGGGCTGCATCCCTTATGGAAGGCGAGAAAGCCTGTGGAGATTTATGGCTACTTGGCCTGGGCCAGGGCTCCGTAGCCAGGGCAGTTGAGGGCCAGGCTTGAAAGCAAGCCATGTGCCCACAATGACTTCTGCAACACTCTCAACCAGCTCAGATTCTTGTTGGCTCATGCAAGGGCAAAAGCTCTGTGGTGCTGCCTGCACAGGCCGGCAGCAGCAGGCAGCACTTATGGAAATCCAGGGAGGAAGGAGGGGCTGGAAGCAGGGCTGTCAGAAGCTATACTCCAGGAGGGATGTTGACACAAACCATCCTGTGCCTCTGCGGCAGCCTTATCAGGTGAAGAGCAAAGATATAGCCAGTGCCTGTAATTGTGTTAGGATGGCATGGATGAATTGGATTACCTTATGGAAAGCCGTCCAAACTCAGAGTTCTGTTACGCATGCTTACAGGAAGCAAATAATTACGCTCTGTGCACCAGAAGATAATTGGAGCTGGCCAGAGGCCTTCTTGTGACGCTGGAGCAGCAGGGGAAGCTGGCCTTGTGGAGGCACTGGGGGACACTCCAGGAGAAGGGTGATGTTTGCTAGATCAAGTTGACGCGGTAATTTTTGGTTACTTTTCAAAGATGGTGAATAATTTATCAGAATTCAAACTCACAGTGGCAATAGGCGGCACGTTGGAAGAGATAAAAATTCCAGGCTCTAATGATGGAAATTGTCGGTGCAGACAGGAAGTGATTGACAAGTAGGGGTACAGGAAGTGAAAACTCGAGGAGCTTAACCTGCGCTTGGCAGAGCCTGTGCTGCTTGCACTCGCAGAAAATGAAAACCATTCACTCCCTTAGCTGCCAGAACACCAGTCTTCTTGTTTGTTTATCTTAGGAGCAAATCTCCCCAAAATGTTTGTGGTTAAAACTCTTTATAATGAGACATTATTCTGGCACTGTTAATGTTTGAAAATAAAAAAAAATATGGCTATCATTTGGAAAAATAAGTGGAGAAATTTTATGGGTGAAGGTTTTTTTTGTTGTTGTTGTATAAGCTTCTTAGAACTTCCAGGGGCTGGGGAGATGGCTCAGTGGAATAAGTGCTTCCCTGGCAAATGCAAGGGCCCAAGTTCAATCCCTGGTTCGGGGAGGGGGGGAACAACTTCCAGGTAACTAAATTATAGAAACTTGAGAAAACTTTAAAAAAAATATTTTATTCTGAAAATCATATCTGTTAAAATAGTAAATGTAAACTTACTATTTGATGAAGAGCACTGTGAATGCAGGAGGCACGGAGAAATTGATATTTGGCTGTGTCGGAATCACTTGTTTCTCCTGCCCTTTAAAAACAAAACAAAGCAAAAAAGGTCCCTGTCCGATTCCTTCCTTCGGTGGAAGTTGGGCTGTGGTACCCTATGGATGGAGCGCATCTTCTGAAAACAGCAAAGGGGCCATGCTTTGCGCCTTCCCGGTAATTCACTAGGAAATGAGTTTACCATGTGCGGAAAGGAAGGGGCTAGGGTGGTGTTTTTGCAGGACACAGAGCCCAGGCCTGCTAGCGGAAGGAGTCGGCTCCAGCCTGTCTCTGCTGGAAGGCCCCAGAGCTGCTGCACATCTGGGAGGAGGAGGCCTTGCCCAGACAGGCAGCTCCAGCCGAGCCCCCGCCCCCGCCCTGCTCCCGCCCCTCCCTGTGACTCCCCCTCCCCCTCTTTCAGCAGAAAGTACTGAGGGCAGGGTACCATGTTAAGACAACACAACCAAACAAAACTTTGACAGCATTCAAGGCCCTCAGAACATCTGCCCTTGTGCTGGCAAGTGTGCAGAGAGGGATGACCAGTCTTGACCTTGGGGGCCTGTGCTCTAAGTAGAGGCTTGTAGGAAGGGTTTCACACAAAGCTGCACAATGTTGCACAGGGTCACCCTTTCTGGAGGTTTTCACCGAGTGGAGAGTTGTGCAGAGGTGGCCAATCCGGATGCTAACGAGTTGCAAAAACCACGTGTGGTGCTTGTGTGTACTTGGGGCACCCTGGGGTGATTTGATTAGAGGCATAGGTAGGCAGTGTGCGCTTCCCAGGCATGCGTGTGGTGGTGCACTGGTGAGTTATTCCAGATCTGGGCAGGGCCAGGTCTCCTCAAATTCCATCACTGGAGTAGTTATTAGATGGCCCAATGAGGGGGGTGCCTGATTTTACACACCAACAGCAAAGTCTTTCAGTGAATGGTCTTTTAGGTGGTGGGGTCCAGGATGTGTTCAGAATCACGTGTACAGCTCTGTAGAATGACATCCCATCGCCTGGAGTAAAGACTATGGGATGCAGGCTGGGTCCAGGAGAGTTGTGACCCTAAGGAGGACGTGTTGGAGCTGTACGGATGCTAAACTACTCTTACCTTGATGTTGTCTTCCTCTACATCTGGTGATAGTTCCGGTAGCACTTTATAAAACAATTAGTAAGCTTTATTTTTCAAAACTAGTTTTAGGTTTATGGGAAAATGATCAGCCCTCCTACCATGACTACCTTGCATTGGTGTGAGACACTAGTGACACCTGAACCAGGATTAATGTGCTAGTATTAAAATCCGAGGCTTTCATGAGGGTTCACTCTGCTTGTACACTCTATGGGTTGTGACACTCTAAGGACACGTAGCTTCTCTCGTAGTGTCATACATGCAGAATAGTCTCACTGCTCTGAACTCCCCAGTGCCCTGCCTACTCATCTCTCCACCCCCTTTACAACTCCTATCTGCTTACTGCACAGCTTTGTTTTTCTAGGATGATTATAGTTGGGCTCCTACTTTATGTCACTTTTTCCTCACTGGCTTCTTTCACTGAGTTGGAAACGTGTTTATTGCCAATATATCTTTGTGTAGCTTTGCAGCCCACTGACAATACTTTTTGAATTTTCATATTTTACTTTCTGAAGGTTTCTGGGTAATATTTTTCCCTTTTCTTAATAATGTCTTGATGTTTTTGTAGCAAACTCCCGTGCTCTGAGCTAATGGACAGTATATCATGTTTGGATGTGTCGGGGTTCTCTTGGCTTTTGGAAGGAAGTTCATCCCCCCAACTTTATATACTATGAATTTACTTTAGTGGTACAGCTCACTTTCAGTTATTTTCAGTGGCTTATTTCCTAAATAATACTATTTTGGAATATTTAAGCAGTATTGGCCAGGAGAATGTTTAAATGACCGGGAAAGTAAATATGCTACGCCATGACATAAAAACAGGATGAATTCGGTATTCAGTGTAGTTGTTGGCCTTTTTGGTTTAATACATTACAAATTTTCCTAATTGCCAAACAAAATGTTAGGCTGGCTTTAGCCATTGCTGACAGTAAAACACAACATAAAACCTGCTGAGAGTTATATGTGGTATTTAATACGAGAGAGTAGTGCAAGGGTTTTTATGGTTAAGTATGAATTCACACCCACAGCATTTGTTTCACATTAGGAAAGGTTTGTAAATCAGATCACTGTGCTGGGATGGGGTGGTCTGGTGGCCTCTCTTCCTTGGTATTTGGGTATTGGACTTGCTGTCAAAGGGAGCTCCCCGGCCACTTCCACATTCTCAATGAAGCGCTAAGTCCTCTGACACAAGGAAGATTGGGTCAGGAAACAAGTGGGGGATTGGATTGGATGAGCCGGTCATCCCCACTGTCCGAGGTCACCAGCCTGACGCAGCCACCGGGCAGCAGTCATCAGTTACCAGGACGTGCACTGCTGTGGGTCTCCAGCCAGCGGAGGCCCCAGGGAGGGGTGCAGGGACCTGGGAAAGTGCTTTCGGGGGGAAGTGGCAGTTACTGTCATTTATTAAATTTGACAACAGGGTTCTAAATATAACAGCCCTCTCTCCAAAGATCATTACTTGGAACAAATAATGAGTTATGCAAGTTAATACATGGCGAGGCTTCCCATCCAGAGCTGGGCCTTTGTGAGGCTCAGAAGTAGATCTCGCCCTCTTCACTTCTCAGCTGGTGACAGGTTCTGCCCTACTTCTGGTGGTCAGCAAGGGTCTCATCTTGCTACTCAGGGAGCGTTGCTTGTTGCCATGGTAATGCCAGAGAAAGCTCTGAAGTAAAGACACACCTTGGTTTAGAGCATCATGACACACAGATATCGCATATAGTTTTGGGAATAGTGTTTTTATATGTGCTTTATGACTAAATCTAGGTATGTCAGGACATTGAACTTTAAGGGAAAATATGATGTGGCTGTTTCAAATCCCGAGGTCAGAGACATATTTGCTGGGTTAGGAATATTTGCTATGACAAGTGACCACTGCTCCTGTTTACTAAGACCCCATTATAATTATTCCCAGCAATTAGAGCATCCAGAACCCCTTTCCAGCCCCAAACACATTTGTTCCCATTTATTAGACTGGGAGCAGTAACTAATTTACATTGTTTCAGAGTTGTGTGTTATGGTAATTTATTGCGTGTGCCGGGGGGTCAAACAGAGTTGACCAGTCCGCAGGGCAGATCCCTGTAAGGCGAGGAGGGAAAATCTAGAAACAAGAAGCAGAGAAGCCACGGGCATGCGATTTTAAAACTGCTACGGTCTTTTTAATCACGATTTGATTTATTCCCTGTGACGTTACTAGCTTTACTCCTAACCACCCCCTCCCTAATTTTTTTTTTTTTTTCTTCCAACAAATCAGAGCCAGGAACTGGATCTTTTTTTGTTGTTGTTGAAGGAAATGGTAGCGATATGTTCTAAATATGTTCTAACGAGTGGAAACTTTTGCTAATGCCTTGAATAAAATATTTGTCAGCGCCCTCCACTAAACGTAAAAGCACTCCACAGAGGAAACAATGTCTTAACTGCTCCCTGCTTCTTGTAGCAGGTTTCGTTATCAAGTTGAGGAAAAAGGCTTGTTTAGGCGAAAATAATGATCATAAATAGAGCTGTATAGTGGGGCTGGAAGGCAGTGGTGACAGTGCCTGCTATCAAGACCTGCAATTCCAAGGAAATATGAGTGTTCTGATCCAGGGAAGCAGTAATTATCTTTTTGTGAAGAATGTACAATGGTGTCGGGTGATGAATTGATCGCAGATTGGAAGCGTGGTTTAACTGTCATGTTACAGAGATAAGAGAGAGCCCCGGGATTGCTCATAGCTTCTGCTAGTTCACAGCCAGCCAGTTTATTAGCACAAATCCCAAATGTTTAGTAAACTCATTAGGTTCCATCTAATGCTAATTTATCATCATGGATGGAACCCTAGCAGTGGAGGCCGGAGGATTGCACCACATCCGCGTGATTTACAGAGCTTTCTGATCAATCACCTTCTTCGCACTGACCATTTTTCTTCAAATGCTTTAAACAGGCCTGAGTGATCCATAGGATTAGACCATGGCAATCGCTTAGGGTTCTCGGAGTTATCTTCCCAGGGATGGTTATCGGAAAGGTTAAGAAATCCTATACAGACTCATGTGGGGAGGAGAGTGCTGGTCGAGGCTTGCTACCCGATTCCTCCCCTCCTCTCTCCCTTTCCTTGCTGGCCTCTCCCTCCCCCTCCCCCTCCTGCCCCCTCCCATCTTTCCTTTCCCTTTTACAATCCAGTCACAGAGTTGAATTCAAAGAATTTCCTTGCAAAATCAGTTTACCTAGAAATGCATCATGGTACATAAATGTCAAGTGCAGTTTATTCTAAACTTCAGACAGTGTTTTTCTTTTAAAAAATCAAGCTTTAAATGCCCAGTTCTCCTGACATTTTCGTACATATTCTATAGTGTTTTCGAAGAGGATAATAACCTTTGCTTGATCCTAGGCAACAGCTGCAAAGATAATGAAATTCTTATGATATTTCACCAGGTAAAATGTGAATTGCAGAAGAAAAGCTATTGAATTTTTATGGATCTTAATCGCATAAAATGAGATTCATGGGGCATACGTATAACTATACTCGGTGGACCAGCTGGCTGCAGTTGTGGTGAGGATTCACCGTGCGGTGTGAGGGGCGCTGCAGCCTGCACGAGGAAATGCTCCCCAAACGCCGCCTTCAGCAGTCCTAAGAGTGATAATGAAATATGACAGAAATTTCCTTGTGCTGGATCAGTGGCAAGAGAGGTCCTACACCGCCGATATTAATTCATCTGACTTATGTTCCAGGTCTTGATTTACCTTATGATTAAAAACTTCTGCAGGTTTGCTCACCAATTGAAATCAGATCTCATCTGCAGCCCAGCAGTATTGATCCCTATTTAACATCAAGGCTCAGAATTGATTGGCATTGATTAACAATAAAAATGCTCTCCTCCACGTCCAGCAGCCAACGCCAGTAGTCTGAAAGAAGGGCACTGTGGTGTCTCTTCATTGACCAATCTGAAAAGAGAAATGGCCCCACCCTAAATAAACAATATATTTTAATGTTATTGTAACTGGATGCTGGACCAGCAGTGCAAATTGATTTTATTCTTGTTGTATAAGATAAATATCTTTAATAAAATTCTCATTTTATTTAGGATTTTACAGGAATAACTTGATTACTAGAATAGTGATATTTTTCTTTTCCCACAGTGTAAAAAATGGATTAAAACATAAAGACTATAATAACATAACACTAGAGATGAAATGTTAATCAACTCAGAAATCACGCACAGGGCGAGAAAGACTAGAGAGATATTTTACCCACGGAGACACACACGATGCCTCAAGTGTGGCTGGTTTTACCGAGCATTTTACGGTTTCTGCTGGGGCTGTACCGGGCTGAGCTGGCACAGGACTGTCACACGCTCCGAGGCCAGCGCCTCTCCAGCATGTCTCAGCTTCCAGAGAGCTCAGCACAGCCAAACTGTTCAACAGGAGCAAACCGACAGCCTTAAAGAGACTACTGTATCTTTGTTTCTGTTTTGTTTTCACTGGCTTGAGTAGTTGCAGTCTATGAAAGGAATCCTTGACAGTTCTAATTGATAGCAGAGATTTTAAAAAGAATATGAAGGAAAATAAATAAGCAAAGACACACGCACCAAAACTTTTGATGTGCGTGCTGGGGAATCTGTCTTGCTCCTAAGCCCAACTTGTAACTCCTGGCAATACACTAGTGCTCATCTTTAGCATCCAAGAGCGCTGGAGGCCAGGTCCAGCTGAAAGAAATTATCCAATCTCTAACATCCAGAAGTTTACAGTTATATAATGATGGAGAAAACCACAAATCCCAAGGGATGTCAAATTTTAGAGATACTTTTAAAATGAAATTATCCAGCCAAGCCTATAAGACAACCTTCTTGTACTTAAGACAATAACTACAATCTGGAATTAATTCTCTCTTTTTTTTTTGGTGATAGGGCAAATCCAATTTGCTTCTTTAACTGTTGATTAAGGAATCAGTCCTACAAGGCTGTCCCCTGTAAGTATTTGCTGTTTATTTGTCTGTGGAGAGCTGCCGGAATCCCCTCCAACTGGGAAGGCTGGGTCAGGCATGGCTGTAATGAAGAGCCGCCTGGCACCTTTCAGCTCTCTGACTGGCCTTGTTTGTGTGGAAGAAATAGTTGGCTTTTTGAGCAGCCGGCAGAGTTATCCAGTCACTTCCCATCACGCAGGCAAAGCTGTTTAGAGTAGAAGACCGAAATCTGTCTTAGCTGCAGCGTTTCTTTGGGAATCTAGAGAAAAACACCCATTAGAAAGCAATAAATAAGTAAATACCTTAAATTAGAACGCTTCTTACTCCAAGGTCCACTGAATTAGTGTCACTATGTGATCTGACATCATGAAATCTGAGGCAGCTGCCTTTATGCACAGGCCTGTGCCTGTGTACTCTCAAAGCACACCCCACCCCCACTTTATATATTTATTACATATGCATATAATATATGCATATATAATATATAATATAATAAATATGTATGTAAAAAGATATATATGTATATATAATATATGTTACAATCAGTTCCATGGATTTCATTTAATAATAAGGTCTCATCAATGTACATTCAAATATTGTCACCAGATTTGCGAATGGGCACCCGTCAGAAGTGGTAAGCCTCATCTCTCCATGCCTGAAGCAGCAGAGCCGCCGTCTCTGAACGTTTGTATGTGGACAAAGCCAGCTTTGGTTTCCTTCGTCCGCCTGGGGCCCGAGGGGTCTGCTTTGCTGGTTGGCTTCCGCCTGCTCTGTGGGTGCCCGAGCTGTCTCTGCAGCATGCGGGGTGCTCAGGCAGGCGGGCGCCCGGCACTGGCAAGGTGGACATAGGGGCGGCTTAGGTTCATTTTTGTTTTCTTTGGCATTTACCTGCTGAGAGCTATTTCCCCTAGTGCCAGTATGAAACACTTTTTGTGATTTGAGGGCACGTTTCTTTTTGTTCATACATCTTACATTGCTATCCTGGAAAGGAGTCTGAGGGCTGCTGGGGAGCCGTTGACCACCCAGGAGAGTGTCGTCCCATGGGGAGTGTTCTAAAGTCACTCAGAATCTGCAGTGACACATCATCCCCAAAACTCAAGTATGATTTTTCCCTTCTTGAAAATTACAAGACATTTTTTTTTCATAGGTTAAAAATAACCAAAGCATCAAAACCATGGTCTTTCTAGGCCAGGCTAAGGTTCCTGAGTGGGAGGAGCAGGCTCCTTGAGGTTCACAACACTTCTCTTGGCTCTAGGAACACTGAAGCTGATGGCTCGGGCCAGTTTGTGCAGAATTTGGTTCTTGGGTTTTTTACAGCAGCCTTCTTCTCTGAGTCACTGCCAGGACCTTATACATCTGCCTGGCGTGACTTATACCCCTTGCTTTACTGTTTCGTGGATCTGGATGGGGTCCCACCTATGCTACCTTGTGATGCTCCAGCGGGCGAATGCTCTCTGCCTATGGTAGAAGTGACTCTGCGGAGCCTTTTATAGATGTCTCTACCCGGGGCCCACCCCCTGTCAACACAGCTATTACGGGAATACCTAGGACTCCTTCCAGAAAATGGAGCACTGTCCCCTTTTCACTTTTCTCTACCTGCCCCCTTTATCACCATCGAAAATACCTGGGGGCCAGCAAGATAGCTCAGCAGCTTAAAACGCCTGCTTAGGCAAATGCAGGGACCCTGGTGGTTCCAGCCCCAAGACGACTTGCCATGCGCCAGCCCCGCCCCAGCCCTGAGCTGACTGCACACATGCACGCACGCATGCACGCACGCACGCACGCACGCCCACCCGCCCACCCGCCGGCGCGGAAGGACTCCGCCTTCCCACTCTGCACTCTGGCTATCCAGGGTCTCAGGGGTGTGGACCGAGGCTCCAGCCACACCTCTGTGTCCCATCTTAGTGCTGACCCTGGAGGGGAGATTTCCTGGAAGCAGCTTCTGAGCCCGTGGTGTCAGGAAGGGGAGCTGGGCCATCTCCTCTGGGCGACCGGCACCTGAGGCCCCTTTTTTTGGTGGCCGAGGCAAAGTAGAAGTAAGAGAGGGCCTAGTCATGCTCTTATGCTCTTGATGCCTTGTACCTCCAAGTGAGGGGCCTCTGTCCTGGCCTCTTGAGGCCTCGTGAGGTGATACTCGTGCTAAGCTTCGCCAAGATGCTCGTGGGTTTCTTTTTCTCTTGAACTTGGTGCCTACAGCAGGCTGAGATTGGTCAGGATTTGAGCCGACCTGGTGAGGTTGGGTATAAATTGTTTTCCCAACTTAAATTGTGAAAGTTTTCCATGCTTTGTTACTGAGTTTTTATGAAGGACTTGGGAGCGGGCCAGCTCTTTCCCTGTCTTCACCTGGAAACCTGGGAAGGTATAAGGGAGTGGGTCTTACTTGTGTGGTAGGACCTGCTCCTTGCTTGGGGCACTATAAGTCCCTGGGGGCCACTTGGTTATGACTTCCAGGGAGGAACAAGTGCTAGGTTCCTGCAGAAGCTCTGGCAATGCCTTTCCTTGGTGGGTAGCACCCTTCATCTCCGCATGCCCAGCCCACCGCAGCTCCTCCAGCCCATTGGTCTACCCTTTGATGAGGAGGTGCCCTTAGGTGGGTGAACTTCTAGAGTGTGGACTAAGGGGTGAAGCTATCTCTCTTACTCCGCTCCCCCCACTTCCTGGCAGGTGTAAGAGGAGGAATAGGGTACTAGCATAGTGACAGCAGCCCATCGTAATACATAGCACCCATGATAAACATAATGTATTTTGAGGCTATTCAGTGTTTACTGAGCTCAGGGCTTTGGATAAGAGATGCCTCTTCTCGAAACAATCTAACAGTCCTAGCTCTGCAGTTACTATAATTTCCTCAAATCTGGGGATATAAGAAGTTTCTGAGATCTCTTAGCTGGGGAGGCTGTAGCTGAGACTTGAACTCAGGCCACTGGAACTCTGAGGTCACTTGCCTCTCCATTCCAGGGGCTGTGGTGGGGGCCAAGGACTTCACCTTGGGCTCTTGGTGAGGTCTGGGTGAACCCCTTCTCTTTAGGCTGCCTTGAAATGCCAAGAGGTGTTTAGTGCTGATATCTGGCAGGGCAAGATGAAGGCTGTTTGGGATGTGCTTTTGCACCGGACAGTGAGGGGAAGTGTGTGTGTGTGGGGGTAGATGGTTGTGCAAGTAAAGCTGCAGGTGTGGACCTGGGGTTGATTCATGGCTGGCAAATGAATGTGCTGGAGCATTTGTGTCTCTGTGATGGGCCAGAGGGTCTTAAAGTGCTGTGAGTTTAGAAGAGACACAGACCCTTTTGATGAAAGGAGGAGCTACCTGAAATGCTGCCCTTTGGAAGGGAGTTAGACCAGAGAGGCCTGCACAGGCAGGACTTGGCATAACTCCTCAAGTCCTTAGATTACAGTATTTAGAAATATTGCTCACAAGTGCAGTTGTGAACGTGGTGTCATTTTCTTGCCCTGTGAAATAATTCAGATCTAGTCTAGTTTCAGCCAGTGTATGACAGAAGTCTGCCATTGACTCTGGGATCTCCAGTTCCATGTGGGAATTCTAATTCCATTTATCAATGAGAAGTGCTGAAAGGGTTTCAATCTGATTAAGCTCTATGACGGGAAAATCCAGAGGGGCAAAATCATAATACCACGGATGCTTCAGTAGAAAACGCAAATACTGCCATGGCGCGGACCAGTTCTCTTCTGGGTCTCCCTCAAACTGTTTACTCACCAAGTTTGGCTAAACAAACAAGCAAGAGCAAAACAAAGCAAAAACACATGTCCTTAAACAAAACCTGCACAGTGGAACTGGAATCAGCCACACACACATGGGCCGATGAAAACTTTTAATATGATACAGTTACCTTGATTGTTGGTGAAGTCTAGGGTTGCCTGTGTAGGCTGGCATCATTTGGCTGTTTTCAGATTTTACCTGTCTTTAGCACATTGTCAGTCACCTGGAAAGGGCCTGGGGACTTCTGGTCAAGGGAAGGGAGAATGGAAGGCAGTGAGTGCTACAATGGTATCAGGGATGTCTTTGCTCAGGAATCCAGCTTAAAAAAAGGCTCTGCTGCCTCTCCTCTGTGCAGCAGGTCACGGAGACTGAGGCTGCCTGTGCTTTTGCTGCAGGGCACTTCTGGATGGCTGGGGTTACTTATTTCAAAGGTGTCATGGCCTTGAGCTTTTGGAGTCACTTTGTGCAGTGGAGTGGCTTTGGTGTTGCCTAGGATGCATAAAAATACAGAGACTTTTGTGTTAGGGACAGGTCAGAGGTTCTGGACACTTGGAGAGGATGTGATGACTGAGCTGTCAGATGCTAATGCATACTTGCGTAAGCATACATCCTCACCATCGGATGCTCTTGGGTTTTAAGAGGTTGGCTAGTGGGACTTCTGGGTTCTGACCCCAAGTTTTCCCCTTCTGCTTGCCTAGCTTGAGTTTATGGGCCATAAAGGCACTAGATAACCTCTGCCATATTGACTCACTGGTCCACACTTCTTGGATGACAAGTTGGACTCTGGGATGCATGAAACCCTGCCAGCTGCATTGGACAGCAGTGGAGGACAGTGAAGACGGTCCTGTTTATACCTGTCCTGCTGCTCTTCCAAGAACATTGAATTGTTTCACTCTCTCTCCCTCCCTCCCTCCTTCCTTCCTTTTTTTTTTTTTTTTTTTAGGAACCGGGGATTGAACTCAGGCCCTTGCACTTGCCAGGGAAG
>NDGN011249845.1:0-12595 GCA_002564285.1 Tympanoctomys barrerae | reverse complement strand
GGAAGGAAGGAAGGAAGGAAGGAAGGAAGGAAGGAAGGAAGGAAGGAAGGAAGGAAGGGGCCTGGGGTTATAGCTCAGCGGCATAAGCAGCTGCCTGGCAAATGCAAGGTCCTGAGTTCGATCCCTGGTACTGTCAAAAATAAAGATAAATAAAAATAAAAAATAAATTTAAAAAAGGAAGGAAGGAAAGAGATACTTGCAGATTGAATAGTTTGTCAAGTAGCTGGCCAGAATTCACTCAGAGTTTGAAGAGGTGGCCTAGGGAATTATATCTGGGCTGAACCCTAATGCATCAGGCCCATGCAGGTGTCTCTCTGGAGACTTGGAATTCTCCGTTCTCTTGTGAGGGACTATACTTCAAGAGAAACAAAATCTTCCTGGGCTTCTCCTACTACCCCAGATGACAGGTATCACAGTTATAACTAGCCTTCTTTAACCAACTCATCTTCTCAGTTGGTGTGACCAGGGCCATGTCTGCTGGTTAGTCACTCTATCAGTGTCTTACAAATACTGAATGTCCGAGTCAGAAACTGCAGTCACATGGCCATGAGTCCATCAACTTTTTCAGTACTTTCCGAAGTTTGTCCAGGCCTGGAGCTATGTGCCCACTCTGCTGGTGCAGTGGTGATCTTGTAAATGTGGTGCTGCCTAATTTGGGACATTGCTTTTTGCCTTGTAGGGAAATCATAATCATCAACCAAGACAGGGAAGAGCAGGGTTATGTACATAACAAAAGAGAAAGGCAAAGGGCCTTGGCCTTCACAGCCAGGGAACTTAATCTGGGGTTTTTTCAGTGGGGGGGACTTGGAAGGAGGGAGGGTTTCTCCCCAGGGTCATGTGGGGATTTCATCATGTTCCTAGTGCCTGTGGCAGATGAAAAGACGAACGAGAGGGCAAAACATGCTCCAAAAGTAGGTAGAGCAGACTGGAGATGACAGTATAAAGTATATACATAATTTTAGACTTCTGCAAAATTTCTCTAGCTCTAAGGACATTCTTTTTTTAACTTTATATTTTAAGATCATTTTTTAGACTTGGGGATGAGTTGCAAAGATAGTATGGAAAGGTCCTTACAGCTTTCCCTAATAATGAACGTCTAATATAACTTTTGTATAATTATCATCTGAGAAATTAGCATTGGTTACAGTTCCATTAACTAAACTACAGACTTTATCAGATTTCACCAGGCTTTTCGTAATGTCCTTCTAATTCTGTTTCAGTATCCAGTCTAGAAGACCACATTGAATTTAGTGGTCATGTTTCTTTGAGCTCTTCTAATCTCACACACTCAACATGACATTTTACTATTTATCACTTCAACATATCCTAAAAATAAAGATTATAAACAGTTACCACACCAGCACATCATGACAGTTCCCTAATATTGTCTGCTACTAGTCCAATTTCATTTGCTATTCTCAAGCTGTGATGTATGGTTAATTTTTCTATTCACATTCAAGTTGAATTTCATATGGCACAGTTAGGTATTGGTTCTCTTTAATTAGTTTATTCTAGACCTGCTGTATCCAACATGGTAGCTGCTGGTCATATGGCTACCTACAATTGAATTTAAATTAATTAGAATGCAAAATTGAATTGTTATGCTAGCTACATTTTAAGCTCTCAGTTATCACATGTAACTATGGCTACTTTTGGATAGCATATATACAAGATCTATCCATGCTCACAAAAGGTCTATTAGCTTTGTTGTAGAATATTTCCTCCTTGATTTTCCTGTGCCATTGGTCTCATCAGATAAGAACAGTTGCTTCAGAGTAAGATTTCTCAGTTTGAGTTCTGTTGACTCTGCTGCAAATTCAAAAGTGTAAAGAACTAAAGTAACTTTGCCCATGCTCCAGAAATAATTTATTATTGGCTTTTTGGTGGGACTCTAGACTGAATGTATATAGTTTTTGTTTGCTTATTTATTTTTTATATTTTAGGGAAGGGTCTACAGAGTGTTTAGGGTCTGATTATTAGTTTGGACTCATAGTGATTTGCCTGTTTATAGCCTCCCAAGAGCTGGCATTACAGGGTTATACCACCACGCCCAGTCTCAATTGCTGTCTTAGTATGACCCAGGGCCAGAGCCACCATGGCCGGCCTGGGGATCAAACCCCCAGCCCCTGCATCTGCTTGGACGTGCTTTAATCCACTGAGCTATTTGACTGCCCCCATCTCCAGTTTTCTTTAAAGCAAAATTGAGACTGTATTACTCCTGTCCACACCTGGATGTGCACTTTCTGTGCTTTTCCTTTCACTTCTTCATTTGATGCTGAAAGTGCTGTACTTACTTTCCCAGTTGCCTTTTGGTGAACACTTCAGTTGGTGCCCTACTCACCCTCACTTACACATGTGCTGTAATCAGTGCCTTTGAACATCGTATGTGCCTGCTTGCATTTCTGTCTGATGTAGTTTTTGCTGCACAGGGAAGGTCAAAGTGTATCGCAGGAATGTCCTCCTACAGGGTCACTCCTTGGGACAAGAGGGGTACCCAGGTCTCTACCCCTCACCTGCTTGGAATGTTCTAAATTTGCGACAGTCCTGGACAGGTCAGAGAATGTCATTGTTTCAATATGCAATGCTTTGACTGTCAGAAAAATGGAGTGTTTTTCGCCTCTCTGTTGATTATCTGTATTTCTTCTTTCCTTGTGTCACCTGCTTCCATCATTCATTCATATTTTCATTTCCTCTTTCTCTGATTAATTAAGGAACCTTTTCTTTTGCTACTTCCTCATGCTGTGCACATGCTGCCTGAGAAATCACAAGCACTCTTGGTGTGTGATGGTACTGACTCCAGTTCCGAGCTGCAGTTTAAGGTTTCAGAACAGTTGGCTGCAAAGCCCTGGCTGCCCTGTTTTGCTGGTAGCGATTGGAGTCAGCCAGATACCTCTCAATAAGGTATCCAGACCTATGTGAGATGGCCTTTTGCCACGCTGCAGCTCACCTTGCCCAGCTTCCAACTCTAGTAGCAGTTTGAAGAGGTTCCATTTTGCCAATACCTGTCCACTCTATTATATAGCTCATGCATGGCCATGGTGTTTAGTCCCTAAGTCCCTTCCCGGATTTGTTCCAAGTTATCCTGAGCTAGAGGATGGCTTTCCCACTGTGAAAACAGCCCTCTGAGTCTTTGAACCTTGGAGAGAAATTGGGGTGGGGTGCACCCTATTGGATCTTCAGGACTCTTCTGCATGTCCCACAGAGTTTGTGAAGAGGCTGCGGTACTGCGAGTACCTAGGGAAGTATTTCTGTGACTGCTGCCACTCCTACGCGGAGTCCTACATCCCAGCACGGATCCTGATGCTGTGGGACTTCAGGAAGTACTACGTGAGCAACTTCTCCAAAGAGCTGCTTGACCACATCTGGCACCAGCCCATTTTCAATTTGCTGAGCCTCAGTCACAGCCTCTCCACAAAAGCCAAGGAACTGGACAGGGTGAAGGTGAGGTGAGGGCTTCAGTGGGGTGGTGAGTTTGGCTGGAAATTAGAGTTCCTCTGGCTCCAGGGCTTTCCCATAGAAACCTTCCGAGAGGCTGATGGCTGATGTGAGTGGAGCCTTCTGGATCCCTGGAATCAGATATAAAACCCCTGCTGTGAGGGTGTTTGCTTAAAAGCGTGTCTTGGGGGTGGTATTCAAAGGGAGATTTAAATATGTGGAGCTGCTCAATGCCAGAGTCATGGATCACATTTAACTCGCTCTTCCTTCCCCCATTTGGTTTCTCATGGTAGGACATCCAGGAGCAACTTTTTCATGTCAAGAAGCTGTTGAAGACTTGCAGGTTCGCTGACAGGTATGATTCTCAGCTGGGGCAGTCTGTGCTCTCTCCTCCTGTCCTCTTCTCCGGCTTGCTTCTGGCCCTGCCTCTTGCCTGTGCCAGTCTTCTTAGCACAGTAGCTGCCTGTGGTGCTCACCATGGTAGCCACCTCTTCACAGTTGTTAAGTCTGCTGCATCACTAGTGGAGAATTTAACTTAAGAAAATGGAGAAAAGATGGGCCATTTATTTTACAATTTTTATTTTTTGTAAAAGAAAATGACAAAAACATTTTGCAAATTTATTTTACAAAATAAATTCTTATAATTTATTTTACAAGAATAAAAAGAAAATAAATTTGGCTAAATCCATATAAAGTAAAATTTACTATATTAACCATTTTAAATGTACAAGTTATCTGTGTATCACCGTAGCTTTATAATGTAACCTGAAAGTTAGGGTTGTTATGCCTCTTGCTTTGCTCTTGTTGCCCTGGGTGATTTTTGTGATTCAGTGACTCTCCTGTTTCCATATGAGTTGTAAAGTTTTTCTCTAGTTTTATGAGAAAAACTTACGCCTTTAGCCCTCTGATTGGGATTGCATTGCATCTGTATATTAGTTTTGGAAGTACAGCTGTTTTGGCAATATTGATTCTGCCTACCAAGGAACAGGGGACATCTTTCTATTTTCTGAAGTCTGCATTGGTCTCCCCTTTTCAGAGTCCTGTGATGTAGTTTTCACTGTAGACATTTTTCACTTCCTTATGTTAATTTCTAGGTATTTAATTTTTCTTGAAGCTATTGTGGATGGTATTGCTTTTCTAATTTCTTTTTCTGTGATTTAATTATAGATGAACAGAAATGCTATTAATTTTGTATGTTGATTTCATATCCTGTTATCTTGCTGAATTTGTGCATTAATTTTTGGTGGGTTTCTTATTTTAAAACTACATGTTAGCTAAATCCCTACCCATATCAGTAATAGGGTCTTAAGATGCATCTTTACAAGCACGTTCTAGAGGCCATAGTCTCACCCAGGTGGACCTGCCTCCAGCCCCCTGTAAGAGGATTTTAACAGGTCACAGTTTCCCTAGGCTCATAACATTACTTGCAAGAACAACACTGGTGGCCATTAGAGAAATGAAAATGAAAACAACACTGAGATTCCATTTTACTACTGAAAGAATGGCTATTACCAAGAAATCAATTAATAAGATATGCTGACAAAGCTGTGGTCAAGAAAAGCACACCCTATGTCGTTGTTGAGAGTGTAAACTGGTACAATCACTATGGAGATTCCTCAAAAACCTAAAATTTGAAGTTTCATTGAACCTAGCTTTTCCCCTTCTAGGCGTCCTCCTGAAAGAGTTAGACTCCATATTACATCCATGCATGACCATGTTTATAGCAGCACAACCCATAATAGCTAAATCTTGGAGTTGGTGCTGATGCCCATCAACAGATGAAGAGATAAAGAAAATGCATTTATACATGCTGGAGTACTACTCTGCTAGAAGGAAAGATAAATTTGAGAAATTCGTAGGAACATGGATGTACATTGAGACCATAAAAATCAGTGAAATAAATTAGATACACAAGCTTAAATGTCACATGGTTTATCTCATGAGAAAACCAAAGACAAGTGAATTAAAAAGCAAAATAAAAGGGAGGTAATAGGAAACAGGGAAAGAGAGATTTTGCAAATGAGAAGGGGATCTGGAGATGGTGGGAGAGGAGAGAGAGAAGGAGAAGGTGATGTAAAAGGAATTAGAATATGGTTGTGTGCCAGCTCCCCACGATGAATATAATCATGTATTGCAAAATGTGCTAGGAAGAATTTTTGAAATATAAAAAATAATACTAGACATCTACCAAGTGTTCAGTAAAGGTGATATTTAATGCCACATGTATAATATAGAGCGGTGGACAGTCAGAAAAGTTTTAGGCATGAGTTAATTGGGAGATTTTTAAGTGAATAAGAGTAAGTTATTCAAGGGCATTAAGATTATTTTTATAATAGATGAGGTCACATGGTTTATTTTTTCCATTAAAAGCTCTTTTTTACAGTTTCTAATCTTTATTTCATGATGAATTATTGCTTTTAAATTAAATGTTTTGGGGGAAAGTATATATTATAGTTATTGGGCCTTGAGTCCCCACTTCTTGCTGTGACCATGGGAGCATCATACTCTTTGGGGTCTTGGTTTTCTCATCAATGATGTGTAACAAAACCACACATTTTTCCTTGTGCAGAAATTTCTTGAATGGCCACTCTGTGCTTCAGATTTTTTTAAAAAAAAATCAATAAATCTCTGTTAAGCACAGAGGGAAAGTCAAATATATTCTTGTTGGATCGCGTGTTGTATACGCATGCATGTGCATGTGCGCATGCACACACACACACACACACACACACACACACACACAAACAGGGTACCCTGCAGATACAATGGAGATAATCTTTCAGTTCAGTTAAGGATATGACTTCCTGGGAGAAAGCCTAAACCTCAAGGGTAAGTCAGAGCCAGGAAGAGGTGTCATAGGACCTGGGGTAAACGCAGCCTGAGCAAATGTCCCAGGCGGGGGCAGAATTATAGCCGCTGTGGCACTAACTGTACCATGTCCACTGTAGATCATGGCTGCTTGGGACTGGATGAATGACACTGCCAGTAACTGATCCAGAGAACTCTGGAGATGGGGTGGGTTTGAAGATTTAAGTTTTGGATGCTGCTGGGATACATGAGTGACCTAGACTGCCAGGCCTTGGAGGCGTGAGCCTTGAGCTCCCTTCTGGAGTTGTTGATGGGGAGTCACTAGCTTCTTGTGCACTGTACTTCCCTGCCCAGCCGAGGCAAAGTCATCCATGTGGACAGGCTTGAAGTTTGGCTAGAAGGAAGAGAATGGTCATTTTTGAATACTTGGTGATCAAATGTATTTGGTGATACATTTTTCAGACTTGGAAAGCAAATGTTTTATTTTCTTTTGCTCAGTGCAGGGCAGAGAGTCTTTGCTGATTCATTCCTTGGTATCAGCTTTTATAGACAGTTAACATCATTCTGGCTTCCAGGAAAACTTGAAAAGTATGCAGTAGTGATCAAAGTTCACTGTTGTTGTCAGGGCTATTGTTTTTAGTTGCATTTAAAAAATTTTGCATGAGTGCCAAAAGCAAGCCCCTGGCCTGCCTGTCCCTGGTCTGTGTGCTCTGTGGGCGGCCTTCTGAGTGCCTCTGTGTCTTCTCTGGCAGCACATTAAAGGAGTTTGAGCAAGTGCCCACACACCTGACTGACGAGCTCCACCTCTTCTCCCTGGAGGACCTCGTCAGGACCAAGAAAGGGCTGCTGGCACCCTTGCTCAGGGATGTTCTGAAAACATCCTTGGCCCACGTGGCCGGCTGTGAGGTAAGAGTTGGCGGGAGCAGGCGGGACCCTGAGCTGTTCTTCACCCCAGGGCTGGTGCTGTGTGCTCTGTACTTTACTCTGCTCCATGCTCACTCGCCCTGAGGTCATGCTGTGGATTAACAAGCCTGGATCACCTCCCTGGCAAGTGACAGAGCTGCGACACAAGTTGGGGGCCAGCAGCTTCTTCTCCAGGGTCCTGAGCCCCGCTTGGAGCTCCCTCTGTCCTGAGTTAGCCACATAGACCTTGATCTAATAAAACAAAAAGCTTTGTGTGTACACGAGCTGAAGAGTTTAGTGCAGCAACCAGAAATGGAGCTCTATCAGTGAGAACACAGGTTGAGAGCCAGGTGTGGTGGCATACCTGTAGTCGCACCTACCTGGTGGTCAAGGGAAGAAGACCCCTTGAATCCAGGAGTTCAAGGCCAGAAGCCCACACATTGGACACACCTGGCTTTCCTGGGTTCCACTGAATGAAGAGAAATGATCTTAGGCTCTATGTGTATAAAAATCTCCTTTTAAAAATGTTTTTAACTAAAACACAGGCATGTCCAACCCACAGAACTTGGTTGGACATATTTCTAAAAGGCTTGTCTTAGTCCCTGTCCTCATTGCTGGGACAAGATATCCAACAAGCATAACTTGAAGGGGGTGAGGTTTTGGCTTTCATTTTGAGGCCGTGGTCAGTGGTGCCAAGGCAGAAGACGTCCTGGAAGGGTCTGCTGGAGCTGTTCACATCGTAGTAGCCAAGAAAGGGAGAGAACGCTGTCTTGTGGAGGGGGTGTACTTTTCTAAGGCACACCCCAGTGCCCATCTGCAGCCAGGCCCTGCATCCTCCTGGCCAGTTGGCTCTGTTGCTCCCATAATTTAGTCACCCTCCAGAGCCCCACCTCTGACCACATGAGCCATCTGGGGCACCTTCCAGGTCTGAACCATAGGAAGGCTGAAATTACAGATCTTCAAAAATTGATGCCTATGAAGTTCTATGACAGTGGTAAGTAACTTAGGTTCTCTGTCAAGAAAAGCACTACCACTTCATAATTGTTTTATGCCTTCCTTATGGTAGGGGACACTTACAGAATAGCAGGCTCCTAGGGACGTTAGAGCAAAAGTCAGAACTCAATTCATAGCCTGTGATTATGCTCATGTGCCCTGTCACATAGCCAGCCTTGACTGCGTAGGCCCAGATGTTCCTCCTAAGAATGTGTGGGTCAAACTGACTGTGTCTGGCTTGTATTTTTTTTAAAAAACTCAGTGTTCCAATTTGCTCCAAGGGATTCAAGGCCGTAATGTTTGGGGGAAGACTGGCCAGTCAAGGACACCTTCAACTCTGTCTGCTCTTCTCAGACCCCCTCCCTCCCAGAATGTTCCTGTAAAAATCTTCCTGCTAACATATGATGTAATTCTTATATTCTATTTAACCAATCATGTAACAACCTGCTATCAGCTTTGTACTTCCCACTCACAAACCATATTTAAACTGAACCTATCTGGGGATATAGTTCAGTGGCACAGAGCTTGCCTGATAAGTGCAAGATCTTGAGTTTAATTCCCAGTACTAAAATAAAAATAAAAATAAACAACCTAAACCTGACTCAGGGCTAGTGATTTGAACCTCTGGGTTTCCCAGACTCCTAGTGTAATAAAATTTGCCTTCTAAATCCTAAAGCAGTCTTTTATTTGGATTGATATTGGTTTTCCTGCCACACTTACAGCTGTGTCAAGGAAGGGGCTTCATTTGTGAATTTTGCCGGAGTAAGACTGTCATCTTCCCGTTTCAGACTGCAACCTGTAGAAGATGTTCAGGTATGTTAATAACTTTATAACATAAGCTTAATAATAGTTTAACACATTGAAAACATTAATTTGTATAATAATAGATCACAACATTAGCTTAAACTGAGTAGCTTAATCATTTAAATATGGTTATTTTCTTTCAGTGAAGATTGAACTCAGAATTTTTGCCCTGAGCTACATGTCCAGCCCTTTAAAAAAAATATATATATATATATATTTAATATTTTGAGAGGATCTCCTAAGTCCCTGAGTTTTCCAGGCTGGGATCAAACTCATACTCCTTCTGCCTTAGCTTTCCAGAGCTTTGAGATCATGGGGTATTGCCTCTGCTTGGCTAGTTACTTTTATTTATTTTTTATTTTTTATGCATTTAGTACGGGGCCTACAAGGTCTCACTACATAGATTGGACTCTAGTGATCCTGCTGTTTTCAGCCTTCCAAGGACTGGGATTATAGGCATGCCCAGTCTCAATCGCTGTCTCAGTGCTCCCTGGGAGTGGGGCTAGCACGGCACCCTGGGGATCGAACCCCCGCCCTTGCATCTGCCTAAGCGGGTGCTTTAGTGTGCTGAGCTATCTGGCTGTTCCCTTACTTTTAAATATGCTGATGCTAGAATGTGCTCATGTGATGAGCTGCAAATCATACAGTATTGGGCCCTCAAGGAAGGAGTATTTGGGAAGGACAGAGACAAAGGTTGATGTCTCTGGGGGCCTTAGGGAGGAGATAGTCCCATTCTTGCCTGTGCTGCCTCTGCTCTGTAATTGAATTTCATTTACATTTTGTGGCATAATGATACATGGATCCCTTGAGGACTAAAGTATTTACCATCTGGCTGTCCCCTGAAAAGTTTGCTGCCCTTCATTCTGTAATATCAGTGCTCAAGAGAATCACATTCTTTCTAAGCTGTTTCGTGAGGAAGAGTTGGCTATTGGGCCCTACCTTCACCCTTGACATGGGGGCAATATCTTCTTAGGCTGCTCTCAGGCTGCCCGTCCCAAGCTGTCAGGCACTACAGTATGTCAGGAGAGATTCCCCAAAGAGAAACCCAGCGGTAGGGATCTGTGCGCAAAGTCTCATGGTTCTCGGGCTCTGTACCTGTTGGGAGAGGGTGTGTGCGTGAAGGAAGCAGGACTGAATGCAGGGAGAAACTGAGCTGTGCTGTGCCTGTACAGAAGGCCCCCGACCATCTGCTGGGAGCTGGGGTGGCCTTTAAGTGCTGCCCCCACCTGGCGACAGAATGCTGGGTTGCTTGCTCTTTAAACCCCACAGCGACAGTCATTGCATACCGGCAGTGCCAGCAGAATGCACGACCTTGGACAAAGCAGCCCTGTACTCAGGTAATTTCCAGAGAAGCAGCTCATTTCCCAGAGCCATAGACCACCAGGAGGCAGGGGAGCACCAGCTTTGTGCCTGGCAGATCCGGGGCACGGGGGCATCTCCTTCTATCAACCTTCTTGGCCTGATGTTCTTCATTTTGTAAGCTTCAGCCTGGCTGATTTCTGTTTAGGAGACAGATTCTGGATTCTGATGCTCACTGTCTCCCCAGGGCGAGAATGGGCCGCTGTATACAAGTACCTATGTGACAAAACCAGCCCGTGTGCTTGCTAACGCCTGCTTTCCTTGCTTGCAGCGTGCCGGGCCTGCTTCCACAAGCACTGCTTCCAGTCCTCCGGCTGTCCCCGGTGTGCGCGCGTCACAGCTCGAAGAAGACTCCTGGAAAGTGCGCCCCTGGCGGCCACGTGATGTTCAAGAGTCTCGTGGAAAAGCTAATTTACCTAACAGCGACTTGTGTCGCACTGTCGGTCAGGTTGTCTTAGGCATCAAGAGTCTCACTTTATATATTCAGTGTTTTGAAAAAATGCTGTCTTTGTTCTTAAGCAGGGTTGTTACTAGCGGTGTTTACACCCGTTGGACATTTTTGCTGCTGCTGGACTTTTATTTAAGCAAACTTGTTTCTGATACTTTTTAAGTTCTGTCAGAATGGTTGTGTTTCGTTAATTTCTGAGCCCTCTCCCTTTTCTAATGAACTGCAACTGACAAGATGAATTACCCAGTTCTTTCATTAAAGCTTATTTGTTGAAACTGGTCATTTCAGTGAACAAAAATGCAACTAAAGATCCGTTTGGTCAGGCTTTTTGTTCTTTCAGGAATCAGACAATTTAAATACCATTTGTGATTGTGTCATTCATACACATTCATTCCAAAGTTAGCATAGAGAATGCATATTCTGCAGTAAAATGTATTTCAATACAAATTTGTCTCTCCAGGGCATAGAGGTCCAGGAGAGGTGTAATTTGAAGTAGATGCCTCTAGAGGGCACTGTTGTAGGTGGCTGACAACAGGCCGTGGATGCTGCTTCGCCCTAGTTCTAGACTCAAAGGAGGCTGGGGTGACTAGAACTTCATCCATACATTATATATACAGAATGTAAATAATTTGAAGATTTAAATAAACTAGGACAAAAATACTTTGAATAAACAATGTAATCCTAGTAATAACACTGGATTGTTGACATTAGTTAATAAAATTAGATGAAATAGGGATGGTGGCACATGTCTGTAATCTCAGCACTCAGGAGGCTGAGGCAGGAGGATTGCAAGTCTGAGGCTCACTTAGCTACATGGAAAGTTCAAGGTCAGCCTAAACTACACAGTGAGACTCAGCCCCAAAACAACAACAAAAATGATAATAAATAAAGCTAAGGGAATCACAAAACTTTCGTGAATTCCTTTTTCCTAATGCTTCTCATGTTTACATACCTTCCTGAAACATGTGACCTAGCCTACTCCTCCCCCCCCATTCGGCTTCCTCTATCCTCTCTCCCACTTGAGAAAGGGATGCAGCCCCGTATCCCTTACTGGGACATCTGTAGACCAAATGGTTCTTAGTGTAAGACTTGGGTGTCACATTCTCTGGTACGCAATGCCCACTACACCTTTTCTGAGTTTTCAGCCAGCATAAGCTGGCAACACAGTGGTACACATTGTTCCCTGTCACTTGAGCACAATTAAAGGAAGTCTTTCATCAATCTGGTGTCTTCATTCTGTTAGTCGTTTTCCTGTCTCTATACTTCTGACAAAATGTCTGCATTTGGAATGTAATCCAGGTCTCCAAACACCCATAGCTTATGTACTGTCTTAGGAATCGAGGGTCATAGTTTATGTTTATGTTCCCTAAAATAAGTGAGTCTCTTTAGGCACACTCTAAATCATCGACCACTTTCCTTTGTAGTTTTTCAATAAAATTATGGAAAAAAATAGGTAAGTATTGGCACCTCCATTTTAGAGATGAGTAAACCAAAACTTGGAAAAGAGAAACAACTTACCTGGGTTTCAGAGAATAGTATGTGGTAGAACTGGCTAGGAACTTGAGTCTGCCTGCCTCCAGAGCTTGTGTTCATAGGGCAAAATCCTGGGGCTCTTTTGAAGAATATGATCAGAAGGACCGGCCAAATAGCTCAGCGAATTAAAGCAGGCAGAAGGGGTGCTGGTCCCCCCCAGGACATGCTGAGAAAGCAACTGAGGCTAGGCATGGTGGCATGTGCCTGTAATTGCGGCACTTGGGAGGCTGTAAACAGGCAAATTACTACGAGTCCGATCTAGTAGTGAGACCCTGAACGCCCTATAGACCCTTCCCTAAAATACAGGAAAAA
>NDGN011249844.1:0-16493 GCA_002564285.1 Tympanoctomys barrerae | reverse complement strand
CTTTATTTATTTATTTATTTATTTATTTATTTACAGAACCAGGGATTGAACTCAGGCCCTTGCACTTGACAGGGAATTGCTTATTCCACTGAGCCATCTCCCCGGCCCCACATGCTGCTTTAGTTTAGATTTACTTTTTGAAATGTATTCTTTCTTTATCAAAGAAATTGTTAATTCTTTCTTCGTTTCTTTTTTCTTTCTGCCCCCATTACCCAAATTATATACATGGACTCCTTTTTCTGAAACAGTAGAAGACTGAATTGAAAAGAAGACTGAAAAGAAGTCTAAGGATTAGATGCTAGATCTTGTGCTGAAAGGTTGTAGTTCAAATAACTTTCACATAAAAGACATTCCTGATAATTAAACAGCCTTTGTTTTTCAGTAATAATAAGCACAGTAGTAATACTGTTTACACAGCTCTAAGAAGGTTGCATTTATTGATATTTAATGCTTCAGTGTCTCTGAGTTAGATATGATGTGTGTGTGTGTGTGTGTGTGTGTGTGTGTGTGTATTTTTTAGGGTAGCGTCTACAGGGTGTTCAGGGTCTTACTACTAGATTGGACTCACAGTAATCCACCTGTTTATAGACTCCTGAGAACTGGGACTACAGGCGCATGCCACCACGCCCAGTCTTAGTTGCCCTTGCAGTGTGCCCCGCGGGTAGGGCATGGCAGGCCTGGGGATGAACCCCTGGCCCCTATGCCTGCTTGCAGGTGCTGTAATCCACTGAGCTATTTGGCCAGCCCTAGATATTATGATTATTCCCACTACACATAAAAGAGCAGCTCAATAACCTTTCTGAGTATAAACTAGGTTGCTTCAAAGCCTATTCTGGTAAGTGTTTGCTGTTGCTCACAGGTGCACAATGAAATAATTCAGCACACCAGGGGTAAGATTATATGCTGTGACACACCATGACTAATTGCCAACTTCTGTTTCTTTCCATGACTAGTGTCATGGCTTGGACTACCATTCATGATGGTTGTATAGTAGTGGTTGCTTTGAGTTTCTGTGAGAAATACATTGGCTTGTTCTTGAGACAAACTTAATGCACTTGACATTCTGTGACTACTCATTATGCTTCTGGTATTGTTCTAGGTATTGAGGAAAATAGGTGAGCAAGAAGGCCATGTTGTTGGTCTTAAGGAAAGTTGTAGCCAAATAAGAAAGAGAAACAGAATAATTCAAGCAAACAGAGGAAATGTAGCAAAGCACAGCACTGGTCTGTACAAGGAATGATGCAGTGATACAAAGCGTGGAAGATTTGCACTGTTAGATTATCAATTCCAATGGTAGAGTAGTTGGAATTCCCCATTCTTTGTATTTCCAATCCCCGAAAATTGTAGACAATCAATAAATGTTAGTTGAACTGAGATATATATATATATATATACATATATGTGTATATATACATATATGTGTGTATTATATATATATATATATAAAATACACGCATATTAAAGACTAAGTATCCTTAGGGACAGTTTCTTTAATGAGATATGTAAGTTACGATCCAAAAGATACCAAACATAGATAAACACTGTTTAGGGAATAAAGACAACACAGACAGAAATTCAGAAGTGGCTAAGGAAATTTGACACTCTGCTTTGGCACTGAATGAAAGGAACAATATCCCTTTAGGCTACAAAACTCATGACTTACAGCAGTAAGGGGGGTTTAGAATTTACAATTAAGATAAATGGGTCCCAGACCAGAGCAAAAGTTGCTCTGGAGGAATAGTACCTCAACTTACGCTACATAAAACAGGCACAGGTGATGCCAATGTTCTCCTAAAGGTGAGTCAAGTTCTTAAACTTATAAAACGTGATCTACCCTACCCTGAGTAATAATTTAGACATCATAGTGGGAGGATAAGAGTTACAATACATTAAATATGTTTTTAAAATTTGAACAACTTGACAAGAGCAACTATAACCATGCTTAAAATGAGTATATAGAATAAGTCTCAATAGGACGAGCTAGATAGCCCAGCAGATTACCAGCATGCAATGCCAGCCCCACCCCCGGGGCGCACTGAGATGGTGACTGAGACTGGGCATAGTGGTGCACATCTGTAATCCCAGAGTTTGGGAGGCTGAAAATAGGAGAATCACTATGAGTCCAATCTGTGTAGTGAACCCCTGTAGACCCTGTACTAAATATATAAAAAAGTGAATAAAAATAGAATAAGCCTCAATAAACCTACATACAAATATGAAGCAAATAATTTTGTTAGCTATTATGAAAGCATACTAATACCATAATGTGTGCATACATCTATCAATAGGAGCAGTTCAGTATATAAAACTAATGTGTGCATATATATATATACATACATATGTATGTATATATTTAAAAGTTTTTATTTGTACATATGAGCTGCATAATTTTCCCCTGATATTTAAAGTTTATATCACTTTTTAAATGTGCATTCAGGCTCTTTACTCTGTCATAGCATACACAATGGTCTACACTTCATATGCTCTAAAAAATACACAGGAAAACTAAAAGCAAAGGCCTGTGATTGATTGTACATTTAAATAAATGTACTACAGATTGAGACAAATGCACCAAGCGTGTGTGCTTCAATCACTGTATCATCACACAATTGAATAAACACACATGTACAATACAATGTTTAATTGAGTGCAGCAAGTACATTTATTTTAGTGATTGCATCATTGCATATTCAAGCAAATGCACAGGATTCATTTTGGTGAGCTGAAGTTCTATGCATACAATAGACATACAAGTTTTAAATCTTTTACTGACTTTGATAGATCACAAAGAACCCTGTGACGTACTAAAATGTTTTATTTAATAAAATTTCCTATTAACAGATCTAAATAAATTTAAGAGAAAATCTGGTTATTATTGCAGCCCTAAGGAAAAAAAAAAAAACTCAAAGACTTAACATTTCTTTCTCATAAATTATCTCTCTCATCTCAGTGAGGATGAAACAGGGCATTTCCTCTCTGCCCGAGCAGCTTTTCTATGACTATTTCATGTGGAAATTGCAGTTTCAACTCTTTAGGCATCAAGCATTGGGCTCATTTTGCCTTTGGACTGTTTGCACAGCTTCGGTCAAATTCAGCATCACCTTGTGCATGCACGCACATCTAAGGGCCAAATCTGGGCTATTAGGTCTAAAGACCCTAATGGAGCTTGCTAGATTCTTTCATGCCTCCTTCATGCTCTATTTACATAGATGTTCTTTTTCAGAATTGCTGCCATATACAGATTTTTATGTCATTCCCATTAGTGGCATCTTGAATGGGAGACAAAAAAACAAAAGCTAAATAGTGATGTTTTGCCTTACTGTGTCAGCTTTCTAACATCTGTTCATTTTCCAGGTGTGATGGATGAAGGGTAATGAATGTTCAGTGCCAGATACCCAAAAGGAACTTGTACAAGTAACAAATTTTATAGTTTAATCCTTTCTCTGGAATACATTGACTTGATTTGAATTCTTTTTATATAGGTATATTTTATTCATAATATTTAACTCTTTCCATTGAGGGTTTCCTAGTTAAAGACATTTTATAGGTATTTCTAACAGTGAAAATGTTACAGATGTAGTCTAGGATAATGCTACCAGAGTGAATGCCACAAATTAAATCCAAATAATACTACTTTGTAAAAATTATATTGCCAAGTGCATTTATAAAAATATATATGATGCTAATATTAAATATTAATTAGTTAAAGATTTTACTTTGTACTTGACATCCGTGACTGCTTTGCCTGCATTAATTAGTTTGAGGTCTTTCTTTTTGTCACTCAATTTGCAAATGAACAATCAGTAGAAAGTACAGTACCTCTTTCCCATCTATTTCCTACTTACAAATGAAGGACATTTATTAAATAATGCTGAGAATAACTTCATTGGCTTTACATAGTCTAATATTTGCCAAATTTATTTTGTAATGGTACACTTTGTGTATGAGATCTTTTAACACACCCCAGACCCCACTTTAGGATAGTCTATGTGAGGCACACAAATATAAGCAATACCTATCTTTATAAGTATCAAAAATGCCTGCCTGTGCCCAGATATAAAACAATATAAATTTTTATAATCGGTTTAGTTGAATGACAAATCATTCTGATGAAAACCCAGCCAGATTGGTTGTTTGATGATGGCTCTGATTTTCTTTGACAGTTACTTGAATCTTTTCCTTATCACAGCAGCTTAGAGCTGCATTGTTTCAACAAAACCAGTTGGAAGTGAACTGAGTGAGTCAACCAGCAGGTCATGGTGGCTGTGACGGATTTCTCCCCCATTAAATTGGTCAACTGGAAAAGTTGGTTTACCCTTGAAGTGTTTTTATGTCAGTGGTAATATATTGTTACTTTGCATTAGAAGAGGGTTTGTGTTTCCTTATTACATATATACATAATCTTGTTCAGAATAGCTGCATCCCAAACAGTAGACTACTTAACTACTGGGCAAAGTTTTATGGGAAAGTGAGGTCTCACTGTTTGTCTCTAATAATTAGTGAGAAAATAAAATAAGCTTTTTTCTTATATTTTTTGAAGTTATATCTTTCTTGTACACACAACAGAAAATATATGGGGATAAAGCACAGAGCTGTCTCCTTCCTATATATTAAAGCCATACAGAAGCACTCTTAATGAGCAACATTGAAATATATAAAACTACGGGCATTTCTTTGCTTTGATATTATTTCTGAGATCAGCCAAAATTAAAAATAAATAGGATCACAAACTTTGAGAGTGAAAGTAAATTGGGCTGCAGTTTGATTATTCTGGGATGTTTTCATTGTCATTTTATCTGCTTAGGTTTCGCTCAAGATGCTGGTGAGATGATGAAAGCTGAAAAGTAAATAGGTGCTTCAATAAATGCAAACAAATGAGTGCTTTCCTAGCAAAGAATTAAGGAAAATCAGCCTTCCTCTGATGCTAATCTCTCCACAGCTAAAACTGAATTTCCCCTCTCAGCATACACACAGATGGGTTGCCACTGAGGCTGACAGATGAGTTGTGTTTGGTGGGATTAATGGGTATTATCATGTTAATGGTGCTTAGGTGAGGTCTGAGCGAGCCACAGGCCTGAGCAGAATTACTGAGGTTCACAGAACTGTGTGTGTGTGTGTGTGTGTGTGTGTGCTCATGCTCCTCTTCTCTTTCTTCTTCTTAACGATAATTAACTTGTAATGTTTAACATTTTTAGTCCACCGAATGATCCACGGGCTACTGCTGCCTAAGTACGGGGGCATTTATAGATCCAGCCTCTGAGCAGTTGTCCTTTGACATGCAAAACGCAGGCTGTCCGGCCTGACTCGTCCTTCCACTGCCTTTGTGCTTTCAGCTCCCTCATAATCCACAGTCTACTTTGCTGCAATCGCTTTTGAGATCTGACATATTGATCAAGAGTTTAGCCTTAGTAACAACAGCACGTATATCAACTGCTGTTGATCATGTTGGGTCACATTTGATGCCAAGATGAGCCTATCCCCGACTAGGAAAGCTTCTGCAGTTCTCACAAGTCGATTCTGTTCACTGCCTCTTGCCAGAAAGATGTGTTACTGCGTCATGTCTGAGGCAGCAGAATTTCATGGCACTTTGTTTAGGATCTCTGAGTAAGTTAGAGGTGACAGAGATGTTGCTAAGATGTATGAAAACAAAAGCCTGATTAATACTCTACAGTGGCATGCATTTTAAAACTAAGACCAAAATCAATAAGTACAGTACTAGTGTCAGAGCTTTAGTTCCTTTTAAAATTGTCCCAAAAGGGCTTGGTGTTTTCTGTTGACTCTAATAAAGTAGATTCCTTTTCTATGAGTAATTGTATCAGTATTGCTAAATGTAATTTAGTCAAACTTTTACAGATACCTGATATTTAAAAGTGTTATTGTAGAAAACAATTTTCATAACAAATATGTATTTAACAGTCTATTTAGCTTCTTGAAACTCTCTTTAACTCCTTCTGAAGTATAGATTTTCTATGCTACTCAGATGAGAAGTGCTCAGTTGTTTAAAAGTTAACATTTTATGAAATATTTGAACCAAATTGCTCACCATTAGGATGATATCTGTAAAAAGATAAACCCAAAGTCCCAGTCTGGGGGAGAAAAATCTATGTTTATTCCTACTTCGATGTGGTTGTTACCTGTGCCTCCTTTTATTCACAAAGTTTCTCATTTGTATGATAAACCTATAATGCAAATCAATGGATTTATAAGTGAATGTACCCAGTACCAGAATGTTCTCGGGAGGGTTAGCACTTGTTCTGCAGAGGGAGACCTTCAGGTACAAGATTTCTTTCCAAAGAGAAACTAAGTCTAGAACTCAAATATCAGGAAAACTCTTCTATACTTTTCCAATTCCAGACTTTTTTTTATCATCCCCACCCTTGGATAATTTATGACACATTCTCACTAGATAATGTAGGCTGACCTCAAGGTCACTATACAGTCCAGGCTTGCCTCAGGCTCTCAATCATCCTGCCCCAGCCTTCTGAGTGCCTGGATTACAGGTATGCCCCACAATGCACAACTTCAGTCTTTTCCACGTATCATTGTAGAGCCAACTGGGATTTTTAGATACACAAGCATGATTAGGTTTTTAACTCTAAAATTTATTTTTTTCTCCTCTGTGTCTAAGGAAAATGAAAATAACAAGTTAATTCAATCTAAACTAGTAATTGGAGTTACTGGAATTAAGAATGAAAGCATAAATCACATTAATTCATCAGTTCTCAACTCGATCTTTTAAGTTAGGTATTAACATTATACAGATGAGGAAACTGAGGTTCAGAGGAATGGCGTAGGATAGAGGATGCATTATTGAGAAGTGGGGAATATACGGAATGCGCTGGTATGTTGCCTCTTAGTGCTACAAGGATGTTGTTATGGCAGTAAATAGAGCCTGCTTAAAAGTTTTAAAGTCTTCTCATTTTGATCCTACTTGAGAAATATTTTGTTGTCAAAATGTGCTTATATCAACAGAAAATTGCCAAAGTGTCTCACAGTTACATTTATCCATATTTTTTCTTACATTTTGTTTCCTCATCCTTTCTTGAATGTGACTGGAATTAAATAATTAACAGAATAATAAGTAACATTCATGAAGACTGGCTGATTCATAAATATTCTGGCAGGTTGACATAGAAAGCCAGGCATGAGAACAATTCCTTATTAGAAAATGAAAACAATATTATGGATCAACATGTAGTTGATCATAAAGTTACGCTATTGTATGATAAATCATGCTTTTTTGAAAGCCAATTTTAGGAAAATATTTTGCAAGCCAATATTAGGAAATATGTCACAAATGATCTTTGACCTTCATTTGCTTATTTATTCTTATAGTGTCAAAGATAAAACCCATAGCCTTGTACTCACTAGGTAAATGTTGTGTCACTGAGCTACATCCTCAGGCCAAAAGCAATCCTGAATGCTTTCCTACAAGGCCAGAAATCACTTTGTAAAAAAAAAAAAAAGCTACTAAATCATACACAGACATGATTCCCCTTATTAATTCATTGACACATTTATGTAGACATTAACTTCTCTTTACTAGTTTGTCCACTTAAAATACTTCATAGTAATAATATATGCTGTACCACATCATATTTATAATAAATATCCTGTAATTGAAATCTCATAAACAGAGAGTATTTTAATCAGTCCTCAAGGATTCATGTAGAGTCCTCACTATATTTTTTTGCATTTTTACCAAATTCCCATGGAAAAGAATTTCACTGGTCTATTTGGATAATTTTAACAATATCCCAAGCATATTGATGGTCAAGATGTGGTTTAAGTGTTGCTACTTTTTTCTGTTGTCTTGTGTTAATTTAAACGAATCACTTTAAGAGCATGTACGTAGTTGTTTTGACCTATAGATGAACTACTTGGTAATAATACCTACTACAAATCTAAGTTGAATAAAATTTTAAAAGTTAAAGAACATTTCCCCTTTCCATATTTGCACTTGCAAATAATTTAAAAATCTTATATAAAAACTTCTTTGGTAGATTTTCTAAAAGGGAATAGTATCACACTTTCCTAGACTAAGAAAGCAAGCATGTGCTTTTCTGTAGGTCTTTATTCAAAGAATGCTGAAGCAGAAGGCAGCTCAGGACACTGTTCTAAGCACCCCGCTCTGCCTCAGCCCTGCTTTCTCAGCTTGCAGCTGACCTGTGAAGCATAACTATGAGACCCGAGCTCGACCAAGAGTCGCAGAAGAGGTGCAGGTGGTGGTGGTAGTGGTAGCAGGGGTGAAGAAACTCACTGGGAGTAAATCTGGAGCAGATAGAATCCTCAGCCCACAGATACAATCTTTCACTTTGATCATCGGAGGCCTGTCAATGCCTATTGCTAAATGAAAAGAAGAAAAAGAAAGGCTTACTCTGCAAAACTTCTACAGAGGAAAATGTGTGAAATGGAAAGTATTTGAAGTGATGTGTCATTTATACATGCTAGAATCAGACATTATGCAAAAAGGTAGATCTGCCCTCCCCATCCTTTCAGAGGGGGCTAAACCCAGCCCTTAGGAAGAGAGCAGCCCTCCAATCTACTTACCTAATGCTTTGACTGCAGAGTTGAGTTAACCAAGCAGTGTGGGTGGCACTGCAGGGGTTAACTCACTTCTTAGCCTTTCTCAGCAGCTTTCCTAAATGGTGAGGTGGGTTTATTGGTGCAATTTGAAGAATATCTGCCTGCCTTTGCCCTGGACTGACAGAAGCTAAGACCAGGCTCCGCTCTACCCCCAGAAGGGACATGCAGAAGTGGCTGGGTGGACCTATTTTAGAGGGTGTTCTGAGAGTGCAGATTTGCAGCTTAACAGATCCTTTTTTTCTGCCAAGCCATTTCAAATGTGTAGTTCAGTTTTCTTCTCTTTCCTTCCTTTCTGATGGATATGATGGTGTCACTTTATCTCCACCTAGGAACTTATGTCAACAGCTCCCTCCATGGACCATTTAATAGAGCTGCATATCACAATGTCAAAGTCTGTTTTGGGTTTAGGTGATTTTTTGTTTTGTTGTTTACTTGTTTTTAAATCGGCAGTGGTTAGTTGTTTTTGGGGGTTTTTTTTGTTTGTTTGTTTGTTTTTTGTCTTCCCTTCCTTTTCAACTTTGATATCTGATCATTAGTAGTCCACATAATCAGCAGTACAATGCACTTGGCTTTCCCGGCTCACTTTCCTCTTCCCTTTGCTGCTTGGGCTCCCTTTTGCAACTGCTTCACACTCAACTTCCTGTAACCCTTAGAGACTTAGCTATTGCATTTGATTTTCCTAAAATTTGAGTTTAATGCAGAAGACTTGTATTAGTCTGTATGTGTGTATCTTTAGTTTTTGGTTTTCACTGTTTACGGAATACGGTGTTTCCTGTTAAGAACCTGTTGCCCCTGTTGGCATAAGTGCTTCATGACCGACTATGATTATAAGATTATGGGATGAAAAAGTATGGGCCTGCCTCCTACACCGAGCCTTTAGCAGAACAGTTTCAAAATTGTTTTCATTTGTTGCCTGTTGAGAAAAGCCGCAGGGAAATGTCAAAGTAGTACTCAGTGACATGTTATACTGGATTAAAGCTAAGGGTGATTTTTAATTTTTTATTGTTGGTTCAATTGCCCACGTGTGTTTTCCTTTATTCTGTCTTTCCATCATGCAGTTTTATATCTTTCCCCTGTACGTGGCCTTTTGATTGCTAAATCTTGTCTTGCTTTGTGATTTGAAGGAATGGATTGCTTATCCGTAAGGGTTCTCCCATCAGATTTTCCTTAAGCCTTGGAATCTTCCCTCATTTCTTTTGTCCCAACACAAGAATCAGAATGGGAGTTCCTGCAAGAGGGGAGGGAAGAAAGAGAGATTGAACTGAAAGCAAGGAAAACATATGTTTTCAAAACAAGATTTTTTTTTCCTGGAGGGTCAGACCTGAGGGGAAGTACTACAAGTCTAGCCAACACCAGAAGCACCCAGCCCTTCCCCCAGCTCCAGCCCTTAAAGTGGGAGAGGTTCAATACTGTCTGTCCTGTTATCCACTGGAGAATTTTCCTAATAAAATTATATCCCTGCTCCACTCAGCGCAAGTTTACATGTTGCCACAATGATATACTTTATTCTGATTTTATTATTAAGCTGTCTTGGCAATTAATTTGAAATAGAGATATCATGATTGAAGATAACCGAAGTTTTAATAGAAGATAGTGAAATTTTTACACAAGATGGATTTTTTTCATGACCGATTGTTATTTTCCCAGAAAGCCCAGTGACAAATCAGGTAGTAGAATACTAGGGCACAATTTAACATTCTTTATGTTCTTTATGTGTACAGCTTGATTATTGTCTTTTCTATTGTATATTCATAATCTAGAAATAATATTGGAGTGCTGACCAGTGGCATATTGTATCTTGCTTAGAGAGTGTCAGTCCTCTTGTCTTATTGGGAATATACGGTTTAACAAGACACTTGCCATCATTTTCTTAACAGGGATAATAAACAGAACAATTCTGCATAAAAGCTCATATCAGCTTCTTTTATGCCTTTTCTTTTCAGAAGGCTGCCTAAGGGTTTAAGCAATTTACTGGTCTGACCTGCATCCTTTCTGTGCAGTCTGTGGTTCTTTTGTTTAACATTAGTATGTGGGCAAACAGCATTCTGAGCTGTGCAGAGCTTATCAGCCTGCGTTCAGTCAACCGGAACCCCATCCTATGTATCTAAGCAGGGCCACACTTCACAGTGGGAGCATTTGCAGTTTCCAAAAAATTACTTGTTTATCAGATAAATTCTGTCCTTATGCTGGCAGATGTGGTGGATGGTGGATCTTGAGGATCATATTCGTCTAATATAAGTTTTGTACAAAATATGGTATGCTGAGGGATGAAGAGACCGACCTATAGGCCAGAATCCTGACGAGAACCATTTATGTAGTCAGAACCCAACTGCACTCAGGATTTACTTGAAGGATGAGAAAGGAAAAAGGCAACTCAACTCGCAGTTTTTCTTCTGGAACTGAGTAATACTCATGCTACTAAAGCTTTCAGGGGAAGAATGGCATTTTCATTGTTAGCATAACGTTATATGATTTCATTGGTAAACACTGTAAGGTCCTTAGTGCCATGGGCTGATAAAATCCAGGAGTCTGAGAGGGTTGACTGAAATATTGATTGTCATGTTCCTCGTGGCACCAAGCTGTTGGGAAATTAGAAGTAGGCTTAGGAGGCTTTAACTGCCATTAACCCAAAATAATGCTAATATAGTCTGTTAACTCGAAATGATCTTTTCTTAACATTGCTATTAGAATTTCATGAAGTTACCTTAAACATGTGAAAGAATTATGAATCCCTCCTTCTAAAATATACAACTATAACTTTGACAATCTATACCATGGCTACACAATATGCTGCCACCGTTTGGAAATTATTTCCAGTGTTCGCGTGTTATACACGTATGTGCACAAATGTACTAGACATATATGTACATGTATCAAATACTTTCTTAAGTAAACTAAATATTTGTTTTTCCTGCTAGAGCATTTCCCAACATTGTATTCTTTTTCAGACAGTGAATTAAAGGATTTCCTTAAATGAACAACTGGGGACTTATTTTCAAGGGAAGCTTAGTTATGATAGAACAATCTGTGCCTTCCCTCTACGCTTTAGAAATTCTGAAGTGGCAGCCTGAAGCGATGCTGTTACACAGTTCTGAACAACTTTAGAGTTTGACCAGTGGGACTAATATCACAGAACAGGGGCTGATTTTAGCTGATTAAATTTGATCCATAATACAATTCGTGGTACTTGCAGTACTCTTATAATTTAGTGCATATGTTATGTTTTTGCTTCTACTTATAATTACTCTTTATATTAAAGCATTTCCCTCTAATTATTTTACTACTAGTAGCCCCCTTCACCTCTCAGCTATCTGCTAATTAAATATGTTTAAACGTGTCTTTGTTATTAATTGTGAAGTGTTGTCATAACCATATGATAAAATAATTATTTGGAGGACCAATTTAAAATTAATAACTTAAACATAAACATTCTCATACAGAAAACAATATAATATGTAGAGAAAAATAAAACCATGATATGCATCTTTGAAGCTTATGTACCCAAAGCATAGGCAAATAACAATATTTCTAACAAAAATAATACAATATAATATACAAATCAGTATAATTAAAGAAATTACGATGTGCTTTGCATTTCCTCCATGTTTGCTTATAGCATTTAGACATCTTTTTAAATATAGCTAACTATATCTATGTACTGTTTTTATATAGTCAGGGTTATCAAAGAAGCAGCCCTTAAGAAAAATATTCAAAATCAGACATTTGTGTGCCTTTCCTGTTCTCACTAATGTGTGCTAGCCAACTGTTCATGCAGAAATTGTAACTGTTAATGAGGGTTAAAAGGAAATTTTAAATTAGGTGTCATCTTTTGACTTAGGTACCTCAACTGTTATAGTCTGTCTAATATTTATTTTCAGTCATGCCTCTTGTGCCTAACACAACCCACCACTAAAACTAATAATAATTAAAATATTACACACACACGCACATACACACACACACACACATGCACACACTCACACACACCCCCCTATGCCGGGTCCCACATTTCCTAGGTCTGATATTTCTGATTGCTGACTGTTTTGCCTAACACCGAATCCCATGTGTCACATCCCTTGCCTGGCTGCAGACTTTGGCCTTTTCACCTGCTGTTTTGGTTGGCTTTAGATGCAAAGAGAAGAATATGAAAAAGGGAAAGGGGGAGGGAGGGAACTTTGGAAGACTGAAGCTAAAAAAATGGCAAATGTTTTTAGCGCCTTCATCTAGACATGTGTCCCCTCACTCTGTGACATGGCTGCTCCAATGTTGCCATGGTGAGGATTTCTAATCATCCCTACACATGACAGGCTCCTATTTGTCTGCACTCCCTTGGGTGTAAATTTCTAGGCTTAAAAAAAAATCCATGTGAGCGTATCATCCGCCGTGCAGATGTTTCACTGCTTTAGAATATCAGGCAGCTGCTTGTGCCACCGTAGACAGCTAATTGGAGACTGCATCGTAGGAACAGAGGCGCAATTATGGCATAAATACACATCCTCTGGTGCATCATTGTATCTCTATTAACAGAAAATTTTAAACAGTGCTCAGAGTGTAATTAGTGTAGTTGATAAAGTTGTAAAACATGTAAATAAGGGAAATAGCAGGTACGTGGCCAATCCACTATCCAGCACTAGGGGATGCAGATTATTGCCTATTTAGAAATAATTAGCAAAGCTGCATTAGCAAAGCCTGTGTCCAACAGAAGCAAGGCAAACATTTATTCTGGTAACAGCTCTTTCTGTGCTAGCCATGAAAATCTACTAATATTGGTAATTTAGCCCTCATTACCAGAGGATAAAGCATGAAAAGAGCTCAGACATGAAATATGACAAGTAATATTAATTTTTATTCCAGAGGAAAGGATGCTTCCTTGGGTTGCATGCTGATTTCTCGGCAGGGTCTCAGCAGTGCGCGCGGAGGAGGCAGTGGGTAGCTGGTAGTTGAGAATTCAGGATATGGAGCTGACTCCCTGCTGGAGGTATACCCTGGGGTGGCTATGACAGTGGCTGATGAGGCATGCCACTGTTAGTGCCCAGCCAAACCTCAGGTCACAGTTCAAAACAAGCACTCAGCCATTAAACTTCAGTCCTTATGGACCCGCAAAGGTTTATGTCCTCATCCTCGCTTTTTCCCACCCTCCCAATCCTTTTCCTCCCTAGTATTCCACGTGTTTCTTTTTTTTCCTCTCTCTCTCTCTCCTTTGGAATGATTTTGCAGAGCTCTACAGGCAATCAGATTGATTTTTGTGCTTGCACCGCCCTTTGCAACATGCTTCTGATAATGAGCTGCTGTTGTTGAAGTGAAGAGTGTGGGAGGGGTGGTTTCAGCTGGGTCTGAGCTGCGTCCTGTGCTCAGGATAAGAAATGATCCCTGGGCTCATGTGCACTGAAGACTATGGCTCTGAAGAGTATCACTCTGAGGCCAAGAATCATGAATGGCAAAAATTTGGAGCCTGTTTTACAAATACACTTCTTAATGAAGAAAAATGCAAAAGCGCTGGTAGTTTCTGAATTCTTAATTTGTTTTCCAGAGAGTGGTTTAAAAAGGCTGAATGTTTTGGAAAGAGCCACCTCTCTTGCATTAATCTGTGCCTGTTTGCTTGTTCTTTGTTTGATTTGTTAAGCATTAAAAATGGCATGAATAAGGTCATGAAATTAAGCATGTTTTGTGACATTCATGTTTTTTTTTTATCATTATCTCTTCCTGTTATACCCAGATATGGTTTCTTTTTACACACTTCTAGGCACACATATATGAAGTTTATTTCCTCAATTCCCTTCATTTAACTGCAAGAAATAAGTTACTAGCTAGAAATACGTAAATTTTCATTCAATATGCTCCACAACAATTCAGAGTATCAGCTACACATTGCATGTTTTGGATATTTGAGAACACTTAAAATGAAAATGATCCATTCATTAGTATTATAAATAAGAATTCAAGTTCTAACTTGAGATTATATAGACACTCAAAGTTACCTTTTAGCCAGGGGATGCTGAAATGTCAGAAGTAGAACTCTGTCCTGCTATTAGTTCTTCAAACTTTGTATTTTTAAAATCATCTTAAAGGATAATGAGAAGGAAGCAATGCCTTTACTTTTTGGGGTGTAGACTGTGCCCAAAGTGACGCAAAATGAAACATTCACATTTACACATATGCAGACTGCACCATCAGTAAAACACTTACTGCATTGTCCTACAGCTGACTCTGAATTGTGGATTGTAGATTCTACTCTTCTGTCTCAGGACCAAAAGAAACAAGCCCAACTAAGGCTCGGTGCATTCTTTCTTCCATTTAGCATGTTCCCTATCCACAGTGACAAAAAATGAGCAGAAGAGTTGCATCCAGATGTCCTCAGTTAAAATTTGAGTTTTAAAGGTTCCCTTGGTCTTAGTTCCCTCAACTTTGGAACTGAAAAATATCGCTTTGCCTACCTCACAGGGTTATTAGAAGACTTGAATGACATGTAGAAATAAGGGTAGACGGTAAACATGCAAATTAGTACTTAGATGATCTATGCTGTTACTGTTTTTCATGCTTTACTCACTAGACAAAATTATTACTATATCACCATGACCCCCAAATCACAACAGATGTTTGCTTCTATTTTGAAACAAAGCACAAATAATCTCAGACAGCAACATTGTGTGTGTGTGTGTGTGTGTGTGTGTGTGTATTTTAGGGAAGGGTCTACAGGATGTTCAAGGTCTTACTACTAGATCAGACTCACAGTTATCTGCCTATTTACAGCCTCCCAAGAGCTGGAAGTACAGGTATGTACCACCACGCCCAGTCTCAAAGGCCATCTCAAATGCCCCAGGGGTGGGGCCAGCATTTCAGGCCTGGGGATAGAACCCCGGTCCCTGCGCGTGCTTGTAGGTGCTTTAATCCACTGAGCTATTTGGCCGGGCCTAACAACATAAAACTGATCTCTAATTGTGTCTGTACAGTGCCAAAACTGCTGATTCATAAATGAAATTGCAGTCAGCTAACCAGATGTTTCTTCTGCACCACGCCAAATTGCCTCTTTAACTGATTTTTATTCAGTAAACTTACTATGTGTCTGGAGATTGCATAAACACTGCATTAGTCACTTTTACTTTAAGTCCACGTAAATACTCTGAGCTAGTTTTCCATATACCTTGCTAAGTTACATCCCCTTTCTTATCAGAGATGTGCTTTTTATACTCTGCGAGCGAACACCACTCAGAGAGAGCGCCTAGAGCCAAGTTATGCCAAAATTGCAATTTTCCCAAGAGAAGCAGCTGGAGGATTCTGACTCTGAGCCGTCCTTCTTAAGTGCAATCCCATGCTGAGCAAAGTTCTGACTGCTGTTATCACAGTTTTTTTTAACCCTTTTTACAAAAATAATAATAATGACAGAGAGCGCTATTTTCTCATTACCTCTGTTAGCTTTTGATGTTTGACAAATAGTTCTGTTGGGAGATATTATGTTCCAGTTCTCCACTCCAGCACCGTGCCCACTGCCTTCACTAAATTGGCACTGAAGCAGTGGCTGGTGCCAAGATCTATGCAAGGGCAGGAGGGACTGAAAGGAAACATGAAACAAAACGATCCCTTAATTCAAGTGAATTATTGTTACCTTTCTTCACATATTCTTTCCCTCCTCCCTTATTGTTCTCATCTCAAAAGATAGGAAATAGGTTCCAAATCAGACCACAAAGGGGATCTTCAGAATCAAGTTAAATTGGAGCATGAGAATTGGGCTGATGGGAATATGGATTTGCAAGGTGCCAAAGCCTGATCTAATTTACATCCATTTACTGATTTCTAGCCCCTGGGCATCTAATGAAAGAATGTTTCATGGTAGAGATTTTGTAGCAATGCATTTCATATATGTTGCTTTAATTGAATTCAAACATATAATTTGAGATATATTCTTACAT
>NDGN011249801.1:0-13617 GCA_002564285.1 Tympanoctomys barrerae | reverse complement strand
GGGACAGTTGCTTTTGCTTTGTTGGTTCGCCTCCCAGGACCATGTCATCACGTTGAGTAGACAAGGCCAGATACCAGGAGGAAAGTGTCGGCTTGGATTAGCTGCTCGCGATTTCTCCTTTCCTCACGGTCTTCTGTCCCCTGCCCCTGCTGACCTGGTGCTGGGTCATGTGGCGTGCCCTAGACAGAGTGATCCAGGCGGGGGGACTGTGTTTCAGCTCCAAGTGGGCACTTGCGGAGACGCCGTCTGTCCCTGTGACTGCGGGCCACTTCCTACTCCTCCCACCCCTGAGTTAGAAGAGTTGTTCAACAGGAGGCTGCAGCTGCTCCAGCGTGGGCCTCAGAACAAGTGACTCCTGGAGTTGGCCTGAAGCCAGCCTGCAGCTTAATGCAGCCACACAGACAAGAAAAGGCAGCTGGTGTGTAAGCCACTTCCGCTTTGGGGCCGTTTGTTACACTGCATTGTCACAGCAATAGCTGACTGATTAAAATAAAGGACTAACCTGCAGCAGCCTCCCTGCAATGCCACAGCCGTCGGGAAGCGTCTCAGGGTTCCTTGCCATTGTCATGGCCCAGCAATCAGATCCACTGCTCTTTTATGCCTCCCTGGAATTTGCCTGACTTAATTTCCACATATGCCCATCTCCTTAACAGAAGACAAAAACTAAGTATGTTTAATATTAAAATTGGGGGTCTATTTTTACTTGCTTTGATAGGAAAAATTACTCTCTCGGGGATTAATTTACTTCCACCTCTCACGACACGATTACCTACAAACCTGTAGCCAAATCCACCACTGAGCTTCTAGAAACCTGAGTCGCAAGTGAGAGATTTCCACACTGCACTAACACTATGTAGCATGTGCTACACTTAGAAACATTTTTGTTTGTCTTTTTGAGAAAGGGTTTCTTTATACAGTTCAGGCTGCCCTTGAACTCACTACGTAGCCCAGGTTGGCCTCAAGCTCACAGTGGCTTCCTGCCTCAGCTTCATGAGTGCTGGGATTGCAGGTGTGCACCACCACACCTGGCTATCTTGGGCATATGCCACAAGGCATTCCATGTCCCCTCCTCTCTTGCATTAAAAAATCATGCCTGATCTCTCACTTTCCTTCTTCCTGGGTCAGGGGGCTAAAAGATTTTGGTGTCTCCCCAGAGCCCACCCTGCCCGGTCTGGAACTGACATCCTTAGCATGTTTATTGCTTTTTTCGAACTTCAGTTTCCTCCTCTCCAGAGCAGGAACTCTGTGACCTCGCAGGGTGTAGGGCTGATCCAGGAAGATACCCAGCCCAGCAGCGCCTCTCCCTGCAGTCCAGCTCTCCCGGTGTCGGCTGCTGTGCCCGGGAAGACGTCTGCAGACCACACTGTCTGGGCCAAGTGGCTGCGGCGCAGGGCCCCAGTCCTGTTTCTGCTCTTCAGCTGTCGGTCCCAATGGGCTCCAGGTGCTGACGGCTGCGTCTGCTCCCTGTCAGGCTGCTGCCAGCGAGCTCTCGGCCCAAATCTGCTTGGAATGATATGTCAAAGGGAATCTCCAGTCCCAAGAAGAGCCACGCACGCTGTCCTGGGCCCAGTGAGTGGCATCCCGGGCACAACTGGCTGGGGACACAGCCCTTCTCCTCTGTACCCCAGCAGTCCATGCCTGGATGCCTGAGGGGTAAAATGTGCGTGGAATAAAGTCCTGGCAAGAGGCTGTGCTCAGTTTCTGCCCCGAAAAGAAAACATCTGAGAGCCGCCTCTCCAGGCAAGGGGGCACTGACACAGCACCTTTCAAAAACATGTTTCTGCTATTATCGCTGTTACTCTTGCTTCAGGATTATTGGTTGGCTGTGCCCGCGGCTGAAAGAACACTGGCTCAGGAGCCTGGCACTTCGGGTTCCATGCTCCGCTCTGTCCAGTGGCCCAGAGATGTGCTTCGCACTGTTGGGGCTCAGTCCCCCGACCTGAAGCAGGGCAGGTCCCCTGCGCATCTCCACCTGGGAAGCCCCTCGTCCAGGAGCCGGGCTGGGCTGGGGGTGGGGGGCACAGTGCCGGGGAACAGACCTCGCTGTGCAGCTTTGACCTTCATGTTGGTGCCAGCTGGGGACACAGCCAATAGTCAAACTCCTGGCCCGTTTTCTGGTCTCTTTATTATTTCTCTTGATAATGATTTTGTCCTTAATTTGGGCTTATTTCAAGGAGAAAGCTGCTGGCTGTTGGAAGTGATTTTAATCTGGGCTGCAGAGCCCCTTCCTTAACAATGGCTTCATTAACATTTCCAGGTTCATAACATTTTCATTTATTCATCTTTTTGTTTTTAAATGGTTTTGAAGTTTTCCAGAGACGGTGATCCCGGCTCCTAATGGGCTGGCAGAGCGAGGGCGGGTCTGCGGGGATCTGTGTCCTCAGCTGTGACACTCACGTCAGGCCCAGACCACAGCAGGCGCAGAATGGGTCCTCTGCGCTAATAAAGAGGCAGCAGAACCCGAGCTCCACTAGCGACGACGTGGTCAGGCTGCCAAGCTCCAAGCGGACCGGTGACCTTGGAACAGGCCAGATCTGCTCCTTCCTGGGGCGCTGTCCACCAGGGAACCGCGGCTCACCACAGACCAAGCACAGGGCCGACAGTGAGGAGCCAAAAGCTCTGAGCCACTCGACAGCTCGCCGCGGTGGCCTTAAGGAGTTGGGGAGCCTTCCGGGTGGGGGCGATGGCAGCATGGTGGGCACACGAGTATAATCCAGGAGGATCGCTTCAAGTTCAAGGCCAGCCTGGGCTACAGTGAGACCCTGCCTCCAAAACGGAAGAAGAAACCGGAGTAAGAAGCAACTGGACCCGGCACTGTGCTTGCTGCATAGATGCTAGGGATCCCCACTTACATTCCTGGAAAGGAGAGTCCAGGCCAGCAGGCCCCAGCCCTGGCAGGTGGGAACAGGCAGGATGTTCCTGAGCCCAGTTTCAAGCTTCTGTTTCTGTTTCCATATCTGCAAAGTGGGGCCAGCACCGGGTGGCGGCTGTGAGGTTATGGACAAGGGTCCAAGGCTTCCGGGGCTCAGCTGACAGCAGGACCACAGGCCGCGCCTGCCTACTCCTCCAGAGCTGTGAGCGCGGAGACCCAAGGGAAAATGTGTCTGTTGGCGAGGTGTCCTGTCCTCTTCAGAGAAATGGCAGAGCGCTGGCTTTGCTCTGGCATCTGCCGTCCCATAAAGAACAGAAGGGAGAGACCATGCCTGGGCCTGCAGCTGGGTGGTAGTGGTGAGAGCCTTTCTCCAAGAAGGCAGGCAGCACAGGTGCAGTCCCCCCAGTCCCCACACATTTCTAGGGCTCCTGGGGAGGAAGGCTCTGTGGGGGGGGAGGGGTCAGCCCACACAGCCTTCGCCCTCCAGCAAATGAATAGGTCGTGCTTTGTGCAAAGGCAGGAAAGGTCTTCAGAGAGCAGGAGGGTCTCAGAGCGTCACACACTGCACATTCAGGGGTCCGCTTCTCCAGGAGCACCAGATGGCTACCGTGCCAGTGCCCACGGCCCTGACGCCCAGTGACTTTTCCACCAGGGGAAGCCAAGGGTTAAGCCATCCCGACATGCCTCACTCCCAATTTATAAAACGGAAAATCTTCCATAAATCAAAAGTTACAAACAGACTTTGCTATGTCATAACTCTTGTGCCGGCCCTCACCTTGATTGATTCCTATACATACATCCGGCTGATTACCATAATGTGCTCTTGGGGGACAATTGGCACTGAGTGGGGACCAGGAAGCAGGCAGGGACGTAAATAACAAATGGACCTGGCTCCTCCTCATCGAGAGTGATTTCCTTCCAATGTTCCATCATATCAGCTGGGAAAGAGAGTCGTAGGGTTTGGGCAATCAATTACAGATATGTGTAGAGGCAGACACAATCATTTCACTGATTGTCACTGGTCCCGAGCAGTGACACGCAGAAGTGATCCGTCACTCGATTTCCTCTGACACCTGAGAAAGATGGCAGACACTTGTGGACTCACAGGGCCCCGGATTGGTCAGCTCCTGCAATTGAAAAATCACTGTGTTACACACTTATCCAAACCTTTAAGTACCCATGTTGCAAAGATTCCTTATCTTTCTGGCAAATATTTGGGAAGGCTAGCCATAGGCAAAGGATGGTACACCAGGGCAGGAGCTGTCACTGAGTCCTGAAGTAGACAGGAAGGACCTGGGACCCATCTGCTTACCTTGGGGACCTTCAGCAGGAGCCCTCAGCCCTCAGCTCTAGCCAGATTCCCCCCTACTCATCTGATCTCCCTGACTCACCTAGTGAGGCCTGCTGGGATCCCACTGTGTCCCCACTGCAGCAGCAGCACCCTCTTCCAGAGAAGTCACTTCATGAAAACAGGCACAGCTTGGCCATTCCATTTAAAGTGTAAACAGCTTCCTGGAGCCCAGGGCTTGGGGTGCTTGGGGGCCACGAGAGGGCCAAGCCCCACCTCTGAGGCTGCATGGCTGAAAAGCAAAGGGCGAGAGATAGCCAGCCCTTCCTACCTCTCTGCAACTTCCAATTTGTGAAGTCAGCCACTGTCAGGTGACAAACACTGGGAGCAACTTCTGTCAGACCTGTTCCTAAGTCACACTGGGTGAGGAGGGTCTGGGGGCCTTCTCGGTGACTGAGACCTCAGAGTAGCCTAGAGATATGAGAGCCGAGCCGAGTAGGCTGTTCCTGGTGCACACCATCTGCACCATCTGCTCAGCGGGAGGAGTGTGGCAGGCTCCAGGGTCCTCAGGCCACTGTGACAGTGCCCTTTCAGACGCCAAGGGATGACTCCATGCTTCCCCATGAAGGATCCAGGTGACTAACATGGTGCCAATGAGAAGGCCGCTACTGCCCTTGAACGTGGACCACATCGCTGTCAGGCTCTGCCTTGCCCCAAACCCACTGTCCGTAACACAAGTGTGGGTGGGGCGGGGTTTCTCCCAGGCTCCTAGCTGGGCCAAGGTCCTTGCGTCTACTCATCAGTCCACAGGCCAGGCTCGCTGTGAGTCTCTGGGCTGCAAATTCTGGGCTGCAGTCTCCAGAGAGACCAAGGAGGCCCCGGGCGCCGCCAGCACCTCGCCAGAGGCGGCTCACCGCCAGCCACCAGCCCGGGGCACGATCCCTGCCATCAGCACTTTCTCCTGGCACTGGAGGATCTGAAATGAACCCGGCACAGTCCCAGACTTCTCCGTGTAAATCACTGAGAAATATGACAACCTTCTGCAGGAATGCTGCTCCGCACTCCGAAGTTCACCCACTCCAGACTACATCAGCTATGCCGGTCCGCGCACTGCCGGGTCCTCTGCCACTTGACCCACATCTCCGTAAAGCTTTCCTCCCCCACGGAAGCCCCCCACCATTGCTGCCCCGGGATACAGAAGGTCCCCAATTCCCACTGTTCACAGCAGCCCACTTTCCTTTCGAAAAGGCCAGGGAATGGGCTCTGGACACGATTAGCAACGACTGCTGATGTCCTTGCAGCACGGCCACCGCTGCTTCCTGCCACCCCTGAAGAGGCCCTGGAAGGAGCCAGCACCCAAGGGACAAGGAGCAGTGCCTGGAAGGGCACCCAGCCTGGGTCACTGGGCCGCAATGCCCCAGGAGCTGAGCTACAGCAGGTGGAATGCGTGGTGACAGTGCCTGCCGCTCCCCTGAGTACTCGCTGCGCCGGGCACTGGGCCAGGCGCTCCACCGCACCCCTGGTGGGGCCTGCCCCTCTGAGTCCTCCTGCTGAACCCCTAGAACTCCTGCCATCTCTCGCAGCACTGCACACCCCGGGCCGGGGACCCACAGCAGAGTTCTGGGCCGCGGCAGGCCAACCCCTAAACTGGGAAACTTACTCAGGGCAAGATGTGGCCGCCGCCAAAGAACTCAGAGCAGCTGCAAAGGCCCTGGAAGGAAATCTCCAGCAGAGTACAGAAGTCTCGTAAAATGCTAGGCCTGGAAAGTGATTTCATAAGTTATTTTGATGGCAAAAAATGTATGAAGCAGAATTGACTAATTCCCAAATAACTCTGGAGTCTCATCTCTTATTTCTCACATGATAGCTTACAATGGAATAATTGTTTCTAATTCTGCCAAGTAGTTTCTCATGCTTTCTGGGTCCCCTTGGTAAATCTTATTAGTTGGGTAACTCCTATGACATTTGCAGCTTTCTTCTGTGATGGGGAGAACAAGTAAATATTCACAGCAATTTGTTTTTAGTACAATGCAGCATTAATTTCATCTCTGGGACCTCTTCTTTAAAAAAAAAAAAAATTGAATCAGGGAAAGTTGGCTGAAATTTCTCAAAAAAACGGCTCCCAGAACAAACAACAACAAGCAGAAAAACCCAGTATCCTGTGATCTTATACAAATCTCAACTTACTTCTATTTACTATGTACATTACTACAAACCAACATGAACCATCACTCCATTTAGATAATAATAATCAAATTATCCAACCCAGGATCACATGTTTTATAGATTTTGGTCTAAATTTAATATAAAAATGTAGTATTCCTTATTTGGAAGAGTTTATTAAGGGTTAGCAAAGAAAAAGCTTTTTCAATAGTCTATAACTCTCTAATGGCCTTTTTCAAATAAAATGGGAAAGAATTTGAAAAGAAACCTATATCAGTGAGCTGCAATTGTAACATTCCGGTACAGGTCTATAAATCTTGACGTGCCCACAGATTGCCTAAACCAGCAATACAATCTGTCCAAACCTCATTGTCTGCACGACCAGCCAGCCTCATTTTAAGAAATGTATGTGGTCTTCAACCTAATTTTATCACCTTCATTTGTAAACTAGTCAATCAATCAAAGCATCCGGGGAGTCTAAATAGAAAAAGGAGTGCATTTTCATGCATTCTGAGCGACACAGTCAAAAATTAATCTCCACTTGATCAGACGTTTCTTGCCCTCATCTCAATAGACTATCATTAGGGTCAGCGATGTATATTAAAAATAGAGTTACCGCAAACAGTTCTCCAGCGGCGAGTGCAGGCTGCCTGCCCTCTCCTGCGCCCGGCCTCCTCCGTGGGAGCCAGGGTGCTCGCCACATCCATCTGCAGGGAGTAGGCTGCAGGAAGTTAGGAAGGGGGCCCCCCTGCCGCACGCCTGGACCAGAGCAGGCGCTCCGAGGAGTGCTGCGCGGCAATCGCAAGGAGCAGGCCCAGGACCTGCATGCAGGGCGGCAGGCAGCAGCCAAGGCTCGGGACACCGGTCCTGCCAACGCCTCCTCTCAGCGCACCAGCTCTGGGCTTCCTGTCTGCGCGCCAGCGCACCAGAGTTGGAGGGGAGACCCCGTGGGCTTTCCACGCACAAACACCACGGGTCCGTGGGGTCCCTGGGGCGAAAGGCTGTTGTTCCCTGGAGATGTGCTCACCCACGGACAGAAGCCGGGGTGAGGACGGCCTCTCCCCGCCCTCCCCACCCCACCCCCAAGCTGGGGGCGCCCTATACTCACTTTGCCCCCCGCTCCCCGCACCCCACCACCCCACCTCCTGTGCACCGCGCTGGGAGCCAGGGCACGCCTGAGTCTGCACTCCGTCCCCTCTCGGCGCGAGCCTGGGTAGCCCTGATCTAGAACTAACCCGGATTCTCCTCCTGTCCTGCTCCATGCTGCAGGCGGCAGCACCCAGGAATTCCCGAGGTCCTGGAGGCACTTGGAGAACGGAACTGAGTCTCGGTGCTTAGGAGAGTCATTCTGCACCTGAGGTTTCCCCACAGTCACCTGGGCTTGAGAGCCGGACAACCCCACCCCGTCCTGCGCCACCGACAGCAAGAGGAGATCATGCTTAACCAGCGCCACCGAACTCTTCCTCATCTCCTGCGACCACCGTCTCTAACACGAGAGGCACCAGGGTCCCTCAGAGTCAGAAGCTTTGACAGCATGGACGCGGCAGGCCGGAGGCTGTGAGGAGCCGGTGGTCAGAGGAGCGGGAACGCGGGGCTGGGAACGCGGGGCTGGGCAGGGCCCGGCCGGGTTGCCAGCCTCCCGGGGCCAGGGCCTCCTGGCCTGCAAGGAGAATCGGCTTTCGTGAGGACCGTGAAGGAAGCCACAAAGCCCCCATGGGCCGAGTAGGGCCTGGCACTCAGGCGATGCCCCTTCTTCTTCCGCTTGTGCCAGGCAAGCCGAGTCAAGAGCTGAGGCAAGTTTCTCTCCAATCTGCCCCCAAAGGCCCAAGCTTGGCACAACTAAGATCAGCTGATACGAATCAGGCATTTGCACTGTAAAAGGCATGCTTCCCGGGAAGGGAACCCTCACCGGGAGGCGGGGGTGAGGTGGGGTGGTGGCAACGGCTCCTTTTCACCCCGAGGACACGCCCTGCTGCCAGGCCTCCAGTGACCATGGCCAGACCCGCAGTACCAGGCACTCTCCCAGCAGGGCCTCCAAGACAGCTTTAGCCACCGTGGGTATCAGTGCCGGTCGCCACACCGTGCTGGTCTCAGAGTGCAGGACAGATGGATGGATAGAGCAGGGCGTCCGGGGATGCCCAGGTTCCCCATGCAAGGCGTGGTAGGCCATTTTAGAGGCCCAGCAGCCCAAGCTGTTTTACTTGATTAGCTATTTCTTTTAAAATACCATGCAGTGGAGCTGGGTCGTCTAGATGGATGCTGAGCAGGCTCAGAAAGAGAACCTGGTTCCTTGTAGGTGGAAATGAGAGAAACACACACCCAGCCTACAGGGTAGCCAGGCTGCAGCTGAGGACAGGACATTTTCTGTCCACAGTTAAAAGGCCGACATGAGGTTCGAACCCAGGGCCACCATGTCCTCTAGTAGCACAGTGTTAAAAGTGTCAAGCTTGAGCTTCAAGGCAGACAGGAACGGGTCAAGTTTCAGCTCCAATCCCAGCGGCTGTGAAACTGCAAGGCACTTAGTTCCCTTGGTCTGAAACAGGAATTGTCACCTGGCTTCCGGCCCAGGCCTGTCGCTGGGCACTACCAGGTCTCTGCATCACACCCACACAGTAGGCGCTTGGTAAGCACCAGGGCTCATGCTTCTTGGTGTTAGGCTCTTTCCTGTTCCACTGGATTCTGTCATCACCAGAGTAAAGTCTTTCGTCTGAGTCCTGCACATTGCAACCACATCGAAAGGCACACTGGGTATTTATTGATTTGTTGAACGGGCAAGTGAACGAATGCACGGATACAGTTCTGTGTATACACTAAGTTAACCGCATGATGCAATATTCCCCTTTCCCTTGTAAAACTGAAGAATTCAACCTGAAAATAGCCATGAATACACTGGCTCTTTACACTGTGTGCACGCGCTGCACACGTGCTGTGCACATGATTCTAAGGGGCTCAACTTTGCTAAGGACCCAGCATTCTACGGTGACAACTGCAGCGACAGTGAAAAGGTCAGCACCTCCCACGGGCTCAGGAGCGGCCACAGCAGATGAGCAGAAGGAGGTCTGAGAAAGGGGGTACACCTATGTCCCCCCAGCACTCAGGAGGCGGAGGCAGGAGAAGCACTGTGAGTTTCACGCTAACCTTAGTACATAGCAACACCCTGTCTCAAGATGTTTTTTGAATATTAAAAAAAAGAATAAGAGGGTCATGGTGGGCATATTTGTCAAAATCCATACAACCAAATACACAAAGTGTGAACCCCAATGTTTCCTAAGGGCTTTGGTTAGAAACACAGAGTCCGTTTTGGCTGAGTCGTAACAAAAGGACCACGCAGGTGGGCAACACGAACAACAAAGAGACACACCAAAGGGCTTGTAAACACTGCTCTTTGGGTACGATTTTCCTGCAAACCCAAAATCGCTTGAAGACATAATGTCTGTTTCTTAAAATCAGACCAACAAGTAAGCTCTAGGACCTGAGGTTATTCTGGAAGGTCATATTCAGTTCCACTGAGGACCAGAGGGGGCAGACTAGAGTGGGTCTCAGGAGGGATCTGCGACAGTCCAAAGCCCCTCCAGGACAAGGCCCGGGATGGCAGCCCCATCTTGAGCCAGGACCCTGCAGTGGACCTCGTGGGCCCAGCACGGGCTCCCAGCCCCCGCGAGGCCATCTCCCTATGCAGCAGCATGCAATTAGAGCAGCGTGCCCTGCGGCCCTGAGGTTTCTGCAGTCCTCGGCAGCCCCCACCCCAGCTGCCCTCGCCAGGACCCACACGCAGCACGCTGACAGTATCTTCAGTGCAGAATCCATCGGCATGAAAACTGCACACTTGTGTCACCCACAGCCCTGCAAGACCCAGAGCCTTGAGAGCACAGCATCATGCGACATGAAGTGGAGCACACAGGCTGGAACGCTGCCTGTGTCTCTTCCGTGAGAAAAACAAATTAAAAAGCAAAACAAAAGATAGGTGATGGGGCACAGGGAGACAGACCTTCTGTAAAGAGAAGGGACCGAGAGTTGGGGAAGGAGACAAGAGGGCGGCAAATGAATCTGGGTGTGCTGTGTCCAGGTGCTGACTCCCCGCGAGGACGCCAATGCAAATAAGAATTTTTTAAAAGACCCCGGACATTTCCAGCACCCTGCAGGCCCCGGCGGCCCTGGGCCCATGCTGCCCCCAGCCCCAGCTGCAGCCCGGCTCTCAGCTCTGCCCTGCATTAGTTTTGCCTTCCGCGTTCCATGTGCCCACCAGGAGGACGCCTTCTTCATCCTTCAAAACCCAACCAGATATACCACCAGAATTTATTACTTCCCTCTCCAGGCTGCCTGGGCAATTTGAATATTTTTCTTGTGTCTCACTCTTCCCATTAGACAGTGCACCGCGAGGAATCCCCCCGCCAGGCCGTATTCGTCTTACGTAGCCGGCGCCCGCGACGGGGCATTCCACACGTGCTCTCTGCGGGAGGGAGAGAACGAGAGAACAGCACCTTCCAGAAGAACGCACTTCTTACTCTTCGTCTTGCTTAAATCTCCGGCCCACATAGCGCTTCGTTTTTGTTTGGCTCTTGCATTTTTTATCACAAAACAAATACAAGCTCCCTAGAAAGGTCCGCCGTCCACAGCAGAGCCTCGCTTCCTCGATTAATCTCCACCAGCAGCTCCCGCAGCACCACCCAAGGGAGTCTGCCTCTGCCAGCTGAGTTTGCTTCAATTTTGTTTTCTTTCTGGAGCGGTGCTGGGGACAGAAACAGGGTCTCACCCTATAAGGCAGGGGCTTCCCCGAGCTCGCGCACGGCCCACAGCTGGGCTGTTTGCCAGGCGCCTTATACTCAATATGTCTTCTTGAGACTTGCTGTTTGTACGTAAAAATAGACACCACCAGAACATCAGACGCTAACACAGAGGCTCCAAACATGCCAGCTAGTCCAAGAACTTAAATATTCACGTTTTTCCACACCAGTCCTTTGAGGTAGACGTAGTTGTTGGCTGTGGCTATCAAACTGCTGGGCATCACAGCAATCTTCTGTACTCCTGAACTTTAATGCCTACAGATGAGGAAACTGAGGCACAGAGTACCTGCTTTGCCCAAGATCACAGCTCTGGAAACTGGCTTGCACTTCCACACATTCGCTTACCGTGTTCTTTTTCACAGCGACATAGTACTCCACTGTGGCTCCTACTATGGTTTATTTAACCAGCTCCTCAGAAGAGTTTCCAGTTTTTAGTGATGGTAATTCCTTTTGCAATCACTCCTTTTACACATGTGCCCCCCTGAGGGACTGTACCCACCCTGGCATGCACTGGGTCCACACCGACCATTCCACACCCTGATAGCTACTGCTAAGCACCCTTCTGAGAGTCCTTGGGAATTTGCATGAACGCACGCACGCACGCACGGACGTACGCACGTCCTCCCAGACGGTCGTCACAGTGAACGTCCCTAGTACCAAGTGTCGTCCCGGGTGGCTGTGGCCACTGAGGCTTCCCCACTGTGCGCTCAGCACGCTTCCTGCTGGGCTAGGTTCTGCCTGACTACCAAGCTCTCTGCGCACTGCGCAGGCCCGACCCTGTCTGTGCTGGGGACACGGACATCTCCCCACCAGCACGGGTGGGATTTGTCTCCTGCGGTGTCCCCCTTGCCTCACCTACCTCCTCTGTCGCGAGGCTCCTCTGAAGACTCCAGGGGAGCGACTGTCCCTCGGAGCCAGCCCCTCCTCCTACCAGAGCCAAGACAACGAGGTGACCAAGGGACTGGTCCTTGGCGCCTGGCCACACCCTTCCCTGGGCTCGGAGTGGGGCCCTCGGGGCTGGGCAAGCATGGTGGGCACCTCCTAGGTGGACATGGGAGGAGATACAAGTCGCTATTCTGTCCCTGGGCAGTGGTGTGAGAGGTGCAGACAGCCAGTGATGCCACCACCTGCAGTGGGCAAGTGACGGAGATGTCACCTGGCCCAGGGACAGGCAGGGCCCAGCCTGAAGGTGCCAGGAAGTCCACTCAGGGCTCCGCCTTCAAGCCACACTGGGGCCTGGAGACCACTGGGGACACCGCCTGCCCACGCAGGGCCGGGAGCTCTGCCCGAGGGAGGAAGCGAGGGCGTCTTCTCAGGCACCAATGCTAGGCTTCGAGTCTCCTTCGCCTGCGTCCTGGGCTCCAGGGACCTGGGCTGTGTGGTCAGTTGTTCCGGGTATGGCCAACACTCCTCCCTCCCAGGGGTAGCTGTGTGAGCCGCAGGTGGCGGCCAGGCCTGAAGCTTCTCTTCGTTTTCATTGGAAAAATCGGCGAATATTGATACAATATTTAATTCCCAGGTAATTTTAAATTCACCAATTTTCCCAATAATATTTGGTTTTGTGGAAACAGGATCTCACGCTAGTGCAGGCTGGCCTTGAACTCACTGTGTGGCCCAGGCTGGCGTGGAACTCTCAGTGACCCTCCCACTTCAGCCTCCGCACGGGGGTCACAGGCGTGCACCTTCGCACAGGCCAAACATCGCTTTTTATGGCTTTTTTTCCCTAGGGCTGGTCAATGTATCCGTCACCGTAACTCTTTAGTCTTGTTTAGTCTGGGTCTGGGCCTCTTGCATATTTGACTTAAAAGCTCCTGATACACTTGAAGAATCCAAGCCCTCATGCTGTGTAGCGTCCTGCTAACTGAGCTGATCTGATTTTTTCATAATTAAATTCAATAAGGGCTGGCCAAATAGCTCAGCAGATTAAAGCGCCTGCCAGCAGGCGCAGGGGCCAGGGGTTCGATTTTGGGGTGCGCTGAGCCCGCAATTGAGACTGGGCGTGGTGGCGCACGCCTGTAATCCCAGCTCTTCGGAGGCTGTAAACAGGCGGTCACTACAAGTCCGATCTAGTAGTAAGACCATGAACACCCTGTAGACCCTTCCCTAAAATACTAATACTAATAATAATAAAATTAGGATGATGAACCTTGGGCAAGAAAATTGGGGAAGCACTGTGCTCTTCCCAGCGGATTACGCCCCAGGCCCCGGGCGTCAGCTTCTCTAGCTCCTGGTGATGCCGCGCTTTCCCTTTCTTTTTCATTTTATTGGCTCTGTCCGCAGTGCACTGCGAGCTTCTCCACAGGCGCAGGCGCGGATGCAGCACCTTCGCTCCCTCCGTGCCCGCCCCAGTTCTCTGCTCCTCTCCCTTCCTCCCCACAAGGGGTCACTCTAGAGAGGAAATGAAAACAAAACGTTTTAAACCAACACTGCCAGCAGCAGCAAGGATCATCCAGAACCCTGGAAAGTGAGCTCCCCACCACGATGCAGCGACCTGCGGAGAGGCAGGGATG
>NDGN011249761.1:0-10155 GCA_002564285.1 Tympanoctomys barrerae | reverse complement strand
TTGAACTCAGGCCCTTGCACTTGCCAGGGAAGTGCTTATCCCACTGAGCCATCTCCCCGGCCCATTTCACTACTCTTGTGTGTCTATTTGTTTTGAGACCGAGTCCAGGCTGTAGTATAAGATGTCCTTGAACTCAATATATGGCAAAGCTGACCTCAAACTCTCATTAGTTCTCTGCTTCAGTCTCCTGAGTGTTGAATTTACAGTGTGCCCTACTACTCCCCACTCTACAGACTCTTTGATCTTTGATCTAGATGGCTTCACAAGCAAGTTTTATCAAGTTCCCAAAATCTTTTCTCTGACCTGCACATACTTCCAGAGGAAAAAAGAGAATGTTATAAGACTTAAAAGAGTCATATAATTAAAATGGCAAAACTAGACAAAAAATGAGAATTATAGGTCAATTCCAATCATAAATAGAGTGACCAAACCTTAAATCTATTAAATTCTATTCAATTTGTTGTAAATTGAATCCCACAATATAAACAATTTTGTCTATTAAGTATGAAAAGCAGTTATTTGTATAGTTCTTTAAGATAATAAGGATGCATATTTTATCTCAGAAAAGGTTTCAAAACATATTGTTTTTGTACTCATTAACAATTGAAAAAAAAATAAATCCTCTGAGGAAGAAAATTTGTTTATCAAAATATTTCAGCACACAATATATTTAGCAGTGAAAACTTAGAGGCTTTCCTATTAACAATAGGAATAAGGAAAAAATATCCACTCTTAATTCTATTCATGTATCTTTAAAGTTTGTTTTATTATATTTCTCTTTTCCTTTGTCCTTCTAAAACTCCTACTAGACTCAGTGAAATCAGTATTACATACCCATGCTTTGTAAAAGTCTTTTTTTATACTTCTTTTCTTTAATCTTGTTTGTTCTTCAGAAATACTGAGATCCACTGGAACAATTATTTTTCTGTGATTTATCAATCTCTTTTCAAACCATTAATTTTATTTCCTTATACATTGCATACTATTTGTTCTACTCTTTGTATTATTAATAATACGCTTCTGTTCTCTGGTCTCTGCTCTTCCAATGCTTATACTACTGTACTTTTCATTTAGATTATTCCATGGTCACAGTTTTATGGGCTTCCACTTTTTGCCTGTGTTTCATATTCTGAGTTCTCGCTGTAGTACTTTCTTTCCTTGGTTGGTCTGCAAGTCCTGACTGCACTTCACTGCCATGACAGGTGATTTTCCTGACGATTCCAGAAGTTGACATTGTGGAAGTCTTCACATAGTACTACAGTACTCAGTGAAAATGTTTTTTTGTCTAGCCTCACATGATGTACTTGTTCTGAACAAGACATTTTATTTTTATTGTCTTGATTTTCTTCTTTCTTCCTGCCTCTCTGCTCTTTAGTCTTAAAGTTATGGAAACATGTAAGTAATATGCACACATTTTTTTGTGTTTGGTGCTGTTGTTTTTTTGTCATTTTGAAATAGAATCTCTCTATGCAATTCAGGCTGGCCTTCAGCTCACTTTGCATGCTAGGCTGGTCTCCAACTGGAAGCAAGCCTCTTTCCTCAGCTTCTGAAGTGCTGAGATGATAGACGTGCACCACCACATAGCATCGCTAACGATACCAGGTCCACCTCTTGACAAAGATCTAAAGCAATGGAGCCAGTTGCCCATGGATTCAGACCTCCTAAGTTGTGATCCATGTCAAACTTTCTTCTCTATAACTTATTTAACTTAGGTATTTCCTCGCAGCAATGAGAAGTGGACTAATACAGACCCCACTCTCTTATAGTAAGGCAAAATGTTCAACAGCATGTTTTCAAGAGGTGACTTCTTTCTTCCAAGGATTTTTGAGTGAGTTTGAAAACTAGAAGATTCCTAGAGAATTTCCTAGAAAGTAAACAACCCTGAAACTTTACTAGAAGAGAACATTTACTTTTATTAAATTTGTGATACAGATGCTCTGGTTTCTGAATATCTTATTAAAGTAATTGAACATTTTTACCTTGCAGCTTTTTTGTAACTATATTTAAGCCAAATAAAACATTTTAGTATTCTTAATCTATTATATACTATCCATTTAGAATTTCTCAAGACATTAACAATATCCAAATGATTGTACTAATACAATATTTTCCCTGCCATTTGAAAAATATATTTTTCAAATGATTAGCTGTTTTAAAAAAGAAGCTGTCAATTCATTTCCCTTCTTCATCTCACTAACTTTTCTTACAAAGATTATCAGACTTCAATCATTAATGTCCAAGAGATAATGGAAGAGAAAATAACCAAATTATTCAGATATTCTCATCAACTATATTAGAATAAAGGTTGTAGTAGTTTATTTTAAATAGTTGAATTGGTCTCTAATGTGTTTCTTTTTCTCCTCATCTCACTGATTCATATGTATGATCATGATAAGATTACTAGTGACTAAACAAATCAGGCTGATCTTCATAATAACTATTCAGAAAGGGCACTGAATTGTCATTGCACAATGAAATGTCCAGGGAACATGACCTTGGGAATACCTTTTTCCTTTCTTTGTGTGGAAACAGACAATTTAGTTCATATTGTAAAAGGGTAAATTTACATACATTCAACATTTTCTCTTTGGGTTAAGTTTCTAAGACCTCCCCTCCTCCCTGAAGAAACAGCAGATATCTTTCCTTTTCAATTGCTCTAGCTTAATAAAAGCAAAAATTGCAACTGCCCTGAATTATTCAAAGTGCTTGTAGCGCAGGGTATTCTAAACACATCTTCAGGTCTGCTGGCAACTCTGTTCCCTAACCCAAAGTAGAATACTAATAATGTGAGAATTCTGACATTATTCAGGGTGCATGAGCAATGCTTTCCTTCTGAAATACCACCTTGTAAAGATACAGAGCACAATATGTTATATGTAAAAGAGAAACATTAATATGATCTGACTGTCTCATCCAAAAGGTGAATCAGGCTTTCTGCATCACTTTAGTTGGTTGCCATGTGAGAAGGATATACTGACCATCAGGTTGCACATATATGTGGAGAAAAATAGGAAGATAACACACAAGACAGATATGCTGTATTGTTAGACATATATGTCAAACCTCCATGAGCAATGTGTTGGAGTTTCTAAAATTTTTTCAAATGATTCATATGGATCATTATTTTTTCCAGATAGATTTTATTGAAATAGTGATTGCTAGTGTACAAAAAGATGTTTGATGCATTCTAATAAATTATTTATGAGTTTAGTAAATTTTACTTGAGGGAAAGGGCATATGAAATAAATTACACGGAATGCAGTCCCCAGGGAATTATGTTGTGTGTTTGTGCATTAAGAAACTGCCACTAGATTGTGTCTCTGAAGACAAAATGTTAATTTTATGTATTTTTCTATTCTTCATTGTGCTCAGCAGAATACAAGACATCCATTTCAAGGTAGGATTTAAGAGGAGATATAATCAAAGAAGTGTTAACTGATAATGGAAAGTTTTCCAAAGAGGGAGTATCATTGTTTTTATTTTTTTTCTTTAAAATAAAAATAACTGATGTCAAAATAAAAAAAAAATAAAAGAAAAGAAATAGAGAGGCAAACTCATAGGCAGGAGTGGGGTTATCAACCATACAGTTAGTTGGAATTGCTTCTTTTAGTGTGACATTCATCCTGAAGTTCTCAAATAATCACACTTAAAATGAAAAATCATCCAGTTGAAGAGAAAAAATATGTTAGCTTCTTTCTCTGCTCAGAGTCATACTGCAATAGAAGAAATGTGCTGCATTTATGTTTATAAAAACTCAAGAGCATTTACTTTTTTTACATCAGCTAGTCCCAAGGTCAGTTTTGAAAGGATGAGCAGGGCCTTGATGGAGGAAAGAATATAAGTGAGGGGCTCATATGGATATATGAATAGAGAGGTAAGAAGAGCACTGTTTCTGAAATCCCACCATCTGTGTTTAATTTCTTTACTTCATGAGATTTCCTTTTTTTTTTTTTTTTAAATGTATTTGGTTGTTGCAGGGCCTCACTATGCAGCTCAGACTTATGGTGATCCTCCTGCTTTCAGCCTCCCCAGAACTGGGATTTCAGCCATGTGCCAATATGCCCAGATTCTGGGCAGCTCAGTCTGCTGTAGTTGTGGATGGCATGACATGAAGTGCTGGGGATCAAACTGTACTCCCTGCACTTGCCTAAACTTACCTAAGCAGTCACTTACATCCACTGAGCTATCTTGCTGGCCCTTCATGAGAATTTTAATGTGGCTCACCATCTAAGAAAACCTGTATTGTGGTTGCCATCTAAAATGTTTCCCCAGAATGGTCCATTATAGTAAATGCTGGCTGCTGCTGATAGGCCCTGGGGAAGTGATGAGATCCTGAGGGTTGTGCATGAGTGGTATGGTATGTGTATAACTGATTGACATTATTGGAAGTTATAGAAACTGGAGGAGGACTTGGAGACAGTTAGGTCCCTTCCCTGTTCCATCTAGGTACTCTTACTCGTAGCTTTCTTGTTTTCATGAAGCCTACCTAACCTCTCGCTTTCTAAAACTGTGAAATCAGGCCAGTGTTTTATGAACAGCAGTGGAAATATGACTAACACAGTTAGTTAACCTTCTAATAATGGAAAACAATGGCCTTCATGCCCCTGGATTAGACAAAATGATCTCTGAACACCCATTCTAGCTTCATATAAAGATAGCCTGCACTCCCACTTCCAACAAGTTAATAACAAGTATATCTTACTATAGTTATTTTCAAAAAAATGTGGTCAATTAAAAAAATCCTACATTTTAAAATAAACTTTGCTTCCTTTTTAATCTGTAATGAAGATTAAGCAGAAAGTATTACTTCCATTTTGTTTCCCAACAAATACTTGATTTTTCTTTACATTCTTCTCCATTTATGTCATAAATTAGGGTTCTTTTTGCCAATCTCTTGCTAAGTTTAAGTTTCTCTAGTGTCTATAATATGGACACAATAAAAGAGGATGTTTAAGCATTTAAATTAGATAACTGGGTTTAAACATCATTAAAAGCAAGTGAAAGTATTGTTTTCACCAGAATGTGTCTCAGGCACTCTTCTCTCATTGATGAGACAAATACCTGACACCTAAAATGAAGGAAGGAAAATTTTATGTGGCTCACAGTTACTGGAGGTTTCAGTCCATCCTCAGCTGGCTCCAATGCAGAACGGCACATGGCAGAGAGCAACCTTTCATGGTGGTGACAAGGAGGAAGAGGAGCCAGGGGAGGAGGAATAGCAACAATGGCAACAGAAAGTCTGTCTCCCTTAAATTGCATTCAGGTTATATGCCCCAGGCTAGGTATAATATAGGTATAGTACTCACACCCATAATCCCAGGAGTACTAAGACCAATATTCTCAGCCTTGATCATGAATTAATCTCAAACTCTAGAAGTCCATGCCCCATGACTGCATGAAGCTTTGGGGGATCAACTAGACACAAACCATACGTTTCCACCCTGGACCCCCAAAGTCTTAAGCATATCTCTTTATGCAAAAGGCTTTTTAGTCCATCTCTAAGAATTGTCAAAGTCCCAACAGTTTCAGCATTGCTGAAAAACCCAGCTCCCAAGTCTCCTCCAAGATCTAAGGCAAACTCTTAGCCATGAGCCCCTGTACAAATGAAAAGAAACTTAAACACATCAAGCATTCAATGCACAAACTAAACATTACCATTCCAAAGCATAAACAATGTAGCACACCAAGCAGTGGAACCAAAGCAAGTCCAAATTCCAGAAGGGCAAACATTAAATCCCATAGTCAAATTGTGAGCTCCAAAATCCTACCTGGCTCCACCCCTATAGCACATTTGGTGGTACCTTCCATGTCTTCTCTTAGGCCTGCTTTGCTCCGTCCTTGCAGTTTCCCTTAGATGATCCACATTCTTGGGTTTTCCAAATATCTGGGATTTCCACTGAATATGCTTCTCACTCACAAGTTTACAACCTGCTCTCCCAGGGGAACACTGCCTGTCCCTCAGGCCTTCTGAAATCTAGATGGAAGCCTTCTGACCCTCAGAACTCCTGCATTTTGAATGTGCCTAAAACAAATGCCATGTGGATGATGCCAAGGTCTGCTACCAGCTGGAGCAATAGCCAGGCTGTCTTCTTTCTTGGCTGTAGTGGTTAAGTGTCTGGATTGCTGAGCATTCTGACCCTGATTCCGAGGAATAAATTCTCCATGCCAGCACCATTCTGAAACCTGGTGTAGCCAATGCTGTCATCCTGGAACATGAGGCTCAGTAGTTTTTCCCCAAGGAAAAGTCCCTGAACTTTGAAATTCTGAGGCTGGAAAGGGTGGAGACCTGCTACCTCCTGGGAAGCCCTCAGGCCATCCTTTTCATTCTCTTGTTCCATTTCAGCAATGGAGATCCTCTCAGCTCTGTCTTTGTATTCCACAGCTTTATTGGCGTTTCCTCTCTGGCCAAATATACAATATTTTATATCAGTCTTCTGGGCTCTTTGCTCTTGATTCTCAACATAAATCTGGCTGGAAGCCCCCAACAACAACCATGCCACTGCCCCAATATTTGGCTGCTTTGAAAATCTTTTGAAAATTAATCAGTCTACCATACTTAACTTCAGTCTCAGACAGTCTCTGGACACAAGCAATATGCATGGAAACTTTTTGCCAGACCAAAACAGATGTCATCTGGAGGCCAACAACCAATGCAGTCCTTCTTCACAGCAGAAGACCAGACACCAGCCTGGTCTTTACAGGCAGGATTTCTATCAGCATTCTGATTTTCTGACTTCTGAAGAGAATCTCCTTTACAGAAGATCCAAAAGCATTCCAGCTTTTCATTAGTAAGCAATTTCTCCAAACCTTCCCTATCTCTTTCCATCAGCCATTCTCAAAAGCTCACAATCCACATGGTCAGGTCTAAGCACAGCAATGACCCACTTCTCTGATACCAAATTCTGTCTCAATTACTCTTCTCTCATTGCTGGGACAAAACACCTGACACCCAAAAGAAGGGAAAGGTTTATTTATCTCACAGTTACTGGAGGTTTCATCAGAGTTTGCTGCCGCCATGAGTGGATGCTCTCTGCTCTATGCCAGTGTGTCTCGAAGCCAGTGGAGTAAGGGCTGAAACCACCAGAATGTTGACTATTTTTAAGTTGAGGAGCTTTAGGGGGGTCTCTAAATATCTGACACTCAAAGTTAAGGAAAAAAAGGTTTATTTAGTTCACAGTTAGTGGAGGTTTCAGTCCACACTTTGCCAACTCTAAGGCAGAGTGGCGCATGGCACATGACAGAGGGCAGTAGTTTATGATGGCTGAAAACAGCAGCAAGAAAAGGGAGGAGCAGTGACCGTGTCTGCTAGCAAGCCTCTCTCCCCTCCTTATATTGCATTGAGAGTACCTCTCCCAGGGTAGGGATAGTACTCACACCAATAATCCCAGCATTGGATCATGAATTAATCACAAACTCTAGAAGCCTGCCTCAATGACTGCATGAGGCTTTGGGAAGACAACTAGACACAAACCATAGTAAGGAGCAAGCCATTCACCTTGAGTGTTACTTTTTAAAAAAGCTGATTTCAACCTTTTTCATGGAAAAAAAAAACAAAACATTGGCTGACTTGATCACCACTTGTTTATGATAAGGGCAGGGTAACAATAATAAAGAGATCTAGTGAATATTGAGCATGTTGACACCATTTATGAAGAAGGTACGGAGGGAAACTACACAAACAAGATTTGAAATCAGAACTTTTTCTTTACAACACAACATTGTAATTAGTGTTGCTTTTCTACACCTTTTTTGTATTCCTTCTGAAATTTGAAACCCATCTGTAGCTCTACTCCAATAAACACAGAGGACTGAAGTGTAAAACTTCACTTGCTTCATGTACTATTTTCTCATAAGACCCAGCTTTCTATGGGGCTGTTTCAGTAAAATCTATTTTGATTGAAAAGTTGTATTGAATCAACAATCAAAGCTTGGTAGTTTTCTTTGAAACCTAACTTACAGTTCAAGAACAATTAAAACATTGAACTAGCAACTGGCCCTTTTATGCAATCACAGACAGATTCCTTTGAAATTTCCTCTTTATAGAAACAGTATCTCTGCCCTCCTTCAAGGATACTGAAAATATCACCTCCTGAGATAGCTTGATGAGCAAAATGGGAGTGGAGAGTGGTCCTTTGATGACAGTACTACTATACTTCAATAGTTTTTTTTTTTTTAAGAATCATTCACAGTTGAAATTAATAATGAGGACTAGTTGTACTTATTGATGGCAAGATTTTGGATGATGACGATCAATAAATACCTATAGAGGTGTGATTGCTATTTGAGATAAGAAGGATTCTGTGACTTCATGGGGGTCACCTTTTTCTTCAGTTATGTTAAGGAGTTTGGTATGTGTTCATAGGCCCTTGACACAGTGGCAGATCAGGGATAGAAAGTCCATGCTTTTTGATCCACTATGAAGTAATTTTTTCTTTTATGTTTTTTTCTTTTCTTTTCTAAATGTATTTGGTACAGGGTCTCACTATACAGCTTGAACTCATAGTGGTCCTCCTATTTTCAGCCTCAACAGAACTGGGATTATAGGCATGCGCCACCACGTCTGGACTTGGTCACCAACTCAGCACACCTCAGGTGTGGGGCTGGCCTGGCATGTGGAATCAGGGATCAAACTCCGATCCCTGCACTGACCAAAGCAAGCATTTAGTTTGCTGATCTATCTTGCTGGCCTCTAGTATGCAGTAATTTTTGACAAAATGAGAATTTAAGTTTTTATTTACTATCTTTAACTCAAGTTTTAAGAAATCTATCATAAGGTAAATGCTGCTACCCACAGCTTGATTAATTCTTTCAAAGAAACAGGAAAATGGACCTTAATGATATGCAGTACATTCTAAAATAGAGAGACATCTTTAGCAGGGGATTTATCCTGCTTCTGCCACTTATTTAATCAAACTGATGCCTTGAAAATGGCCATATGAGCTCTTCGCACCTCTTCATGTCTCACCCACCACTAAGTCTTCAGATGTAACTAACTGTATATGTAAGGCCCTCCTGTCCCCTGAGAAATTCAAGACACAACTAATACAAAACCTCTAAATGCCAGCCTTTGGAGAAGTGAGATTTCTTCATAAGAACCAGGCACCCTGCCCACATTCACAACCCACACTGATACATTAAAGGACACTAGTGATATTGTCGATCTTATGCAACATGTTTTAAAATAAATATATGCTCTTATTTCTGTATTTTTACTTCATAGAGAGCGAGAGAGAACTGCCAATTTGCAATCATGTGCTGGAAAAAGTATTTTCATCTATCCATATACAGACATGTTTAAAAATATTTCTGTGTCTGTCCTTTTTCATTTGACTATGGTGTCAGGGATGATGTAATGTTTGAAAGAAATATGACTGATCAATTATATCCCTCCACCTATGAATCTTGCATTTTCCTCTACCACCCTTTACATCTGTTCTCCTTTTATTACTCATCCCCTTATTTGCCCACTTTCTTTTGTTTAGCAATTGTTTTAATCTACCACTGATGAGGAAAAGCAGGTGAAGCAGGCATACCTATCCTACAAGTATGAGAGTGGCCATACACACTACACCAGACAATTGACAGATGAGATCAATAAAATTGAATTAATTACATGACCAAAGTCTAGGGTGGGAAGACACTGTCTGCTCAGCAGAACCACATAGGCACTGCTCTGAGGAAAAAAAAAATAGGGGCAGTGAAGAGCAAGCTTTGTTGTATCTGAAAATCAAAGGGACCCCTGACACATAGCACTAAGTAATTAGCTAGTTTTAAGAATTCTGTCTGCTGGCAAGTAGATATAGGCAGGTACCGTGTCTGACACCCACGTTAAGAAAGGTTATTTGGTTAAGGATCTTACCCATGTGCATAAGTTCTAATAGATAGGGTTTTTTGTTTGTTGGTTGGTTTGTTTGTTTTTTGTATTCTAGGGAAGGGTCTACAGGGTGTACAGGGTCTCACTACTAGATTGGACTTGGACTCAAAGTGATCCACCTGTTTACAGCCTCCCAAGAGCTTGGATTACAGGCGCGTGCCACCATGCTGGGTCTCAATTGCCATCTCAGTGCATTCTATGGGCGGGGCCAGCATGGTCTACCAGATATTAAAGGAGCACATAATATAATTGGAGAAACTAAATGTGGGCTTTTCACTCTA